>BJFM01003894.1:51782-62196 GCA_016586285.1 Arothron firmamentum | reverse complement strand
GCAGCTTAAAACGCTCAGTATGATTTCGTGTTTGTGATCTAACCAAGAGAACCGATTTCCTGACTCTGCAAACTGCGGCTTTATGCTCAAGCTCAACCACTAATCTGTTAATCTTGCTTTGTAAAACTCCAGCGACACCGAAACCGATCTGGTTACATAATCCAGCCAGTATGCGAGGCAGCAACAAAGACAAATCTTTCTCCTCCATCGGAGTGATCTCACATTTACTCCAAGAAACGTCAAAAAACATCCCGCGCTTCATGTCCCCAGGCTGCAGGCCTGGACCCTCTGCCGTCACCTTTCCTGGTCCTGATGGGCCACCTCCCCGCTCAGCGTGATGGTTTGCAAGTCGTACAGCGGCTGCTGCTGGCTGCTGCCTCTCTGGCCCTCCACCTGAGTCAGAGGGTGCACCATGGACATGTGCACGTTCAGGTTGTGGGCCTTCTCAAAGCGTTTCTCGCAAATCTGGCACGCAAACTCCAGGTCTGCCTCTGCCTTGTGCTTGGTCATGTGGTATTTTAGAGAGGCTCGCTGGCGACACTGGAAGCCGCACACTTCACATCTGAAACAGAATATTTGCAACAAAGAGCCCTTTAATGCTATCAGGACACTCAAATACTTGTATTTCTTCAGCAGAGATCATGAGATCACTCCGGGAAATATCAAACTTAAGGTCTTTTCTGCGCAAATCGAAATTTGAAAAAATAATCTACTATAACGAGCATGACCTGATAATAATGATCCTTAAATAAATAAACGCTCTGCTGATTTAGTACTTACTGCAACGGCTTGGCCCCCGAATGTCTCATCTGGTGAACCGAGAGGTGTTTCCTCTGTTTAAAGGTTTGGCCACACTGGTCACAAATGTAATTCCTCTCCTCTGGAAACGCACAAATTGCAATTTTCCAGACATGTTTAGATTTACGGAAGTTGCAGATCGTGTCAAGTCGAGTGGGTGAAAAAAACAAACAGAGGTAACGGAGGGGTGTTAAAGGAGGGGACCCCCTCACCTGTGTGGATGAGCTTCACGTGGCGCTGCAGGTAGCGATCGATCATGAAAACCTTGTTGCAGCCTGGGTGGGGGCACGGTCGTTCTCTCACCTCCTCATGATGCTCCTTGATGTGCTTCTACAACCCCCCCGCATCAAAAAAGAAAACAAAATAGAAAACTGTTGAGTACGCTAAATGTTTGTGAATTTTATGATGTAAGGTTAGCATGTTGGCATTGCCAGATGATGATCAGCTTTGGCCCTACAGTCATGACCCCTGACCTTTAACCCATCAGGAGCCCGGTAGACAGCAGTGCAGCCCTGATATGGACACTTGTAGATGTTGGGAAGCTCTTCTCTGAAAACAGCAAATACATGACATCATTTATGAGGATATAGGAATTACAGTTGTGTCCATGAATGTGTTTTTTTAAGTGATGAAGTCTTGAATTTAACTAAATCAGATGATTTGTCCTTTTTTGAAACAATTTGAATGTTTTTTTTTGGGGGGGGGGGCTATGATACATACTACAATATCTTTTTTATCAGCAGCACATCTTTTTTTCCTTATTTTTTGGTCCTTTCTGAGCCTTTGTGATTGTTCAGAACTGTGTTACTGAAGAGTCTCGTGATTGTTAACGAGTGTGTGTGTGTGTGTGTGTGTGTGTGTGTGTGTGTGTGTGTGTGTGTGTACCCCTTTGGTTTAAACTTGTTTTTCCAGCCTGGTTTGGGTCCAGGTTTCTTCTTGACTTTGGACTCTTCTGGCGCCTTTGGGCTCCGTCTCCTCTTTAGAATGGCTCCCTTTCGAGCTCTGGGAGGGAAACTAAAGAGAATCACACCTGAGCCTCTGACACCTGCTGTTTTCAACGATGGGCAATGAAAAACAGTGAAACCCACCTCTTATCTGAATAAGGATCAAACAGCTCATCATCATCTGACATCCCTTCTTTTCTACTCTCCTCCAAATCATCTTCAGAGACGACCCTAAATGCACAAGCGGAGTTACGACAGTAGCTTTCTGACGGTATTTTACAGTAAATACATATTGATTAATATAAGTCAAATAGTTGGGAGGGAACAGCTGACCAACCTGTCCGACAGGTCGCTGTCAGCAGCTCTGTCCTCAGGCTGGGCTGGAGGATATAAAACCCCATCAGGGCCTGAAAAATCTGAGAGTGGAAACCGCAAATGCATTTCATGACGGAGGTCACAACAACCTTATTCCTTTAAATGAAATAGCTGGATTCCAGGAATTTAATTGTAAGCATACAACACTTTTATCAATCTATATTTCAATATAAAACCATATTTAATAGTGTCCTGTTTTTTTTAAGCCTCACCTTCACTGTGGCAGCTCCACTGGGCCAGTTCAGAGCTCTGAGGTTGTGCCTTGTGCTCAAGTGGATTATTTTTTGTCAAAGTGCTTAACCTCTCCCTTTCATTCTTGTTGAGGTGATCTACTTTATCTTCCTCCGTTTCCTCTTCTTCCTCTGACATCACTTCACCATCCCTGCCGCCACTTCCTAAAGAAGTGGCGGGGGCGGTCGAGTGGCTGTTTTTGTATTCTGGATTCGTTGTAGTCGCACACTGAGTGTCCATGATGTATCTGTGACCATCAACACAACTCCAAACAGCCTTCACAGAACCCAAACACTGGCCTTCCAGCACTTCCTTGAGGTTGGGGCAGGACCGGCAGGCCTCTCCGTGACTGTGAGCCCAGGACACAAGGCTGTGAAGGCACTTTGGGTCCGAAGTAAAAGATGATGGTGCTTAAAAAAGATATATAATTAGTTATAGTTGACTGTTTTTTTTGTAATTCATGGAAACAAAGGTAAGGAAAACAGAAAAATGTGAAGGTTTATTTACTTTTGGGGCCATGGTTTACTGAGGATTCTGGATACTTGGCATTTTTCCTGAAAATGAGGAAAAAATGTTATGTTAAAACACCTGGGATCAAAACAATTTGTACTTTCAGCGTGGACTCACTGGTGTTGTAGATTTTCTTCTCCAACTGGTGGCAGGTTGACTCTCTGCAGAAACCTGATCAGGATGCTGTGGCATTTGTAAAACTTGGCATGACATTTCTTACAGATGAACTCAGATAATCGGGGGTCGCGGTCCAACTGAACCCCAACCAGTCGCTGAAAGTCTGTGTGGAACAAAAGGGGCGAGCGGCTCACGATGTCCGAATCCTCATCGACAATGCTGATGGAATCCTGAGGCCACTTGAAGGCATGCCGCAAACTGCGCGGAGAGAATTTTCCATGGCAGAGCCGACAGATAGCAGCTGACAGTCTACCTGCTGGGAAAAAAATCCACCGCAAAGTCCCAAATGAATGTGCCGTGTAGGGATATTTGACAATGTTAACATAATTGCAATACATGACTGTAAGATAAATCACAGTCGCTAATCTGAATAAAAGGGATCAAATTTCCACTGCTGCCAACACAAAGTTGACATTCTCAAAATGGGTTTAAAGATGGGAATAAAGGACAGCACTAGAGCTGATACTTGCGTACTCACCTGAGGATTTTGCTCTGCTGTCTGGGTGTTTCTGGGGGACCTCTACTGTTGCTGGGGCTTCAGTCTTGTCCTTTGATGCATTGTCTTGGTCAGAATTTGCTGTAGTGACACCATGATTCTTCCGGGGTCTACCCCTGTTTGCCGGTGCCCTGTTGTCCTCACCGATGCTTCCTCTTGTTTGAGTCCTGTTGGACCTCGGAGGTCTGTTTTTCTTCTTCATAATATTTGATATATTTGAACTCTGGACATCTGTTCCCAATAAAGAACCCCTGCGGCTAATTGCTCTGTAAAAATAGGCCAGATTGGTCTTAGTCTTATTTATTTTCCAGGCAGAACATTTTAAGTTTCAGTGCTTAAATTGTTCAACCATAATTTTGATTGTCACAAGTTTGACGTATTTAACGTAATCAACACACTAAAACAGAATTAAATTAGTATTTTGAAACTCGTACTGCCGCTCTCGTAAGGCTTACAAAATGCCATCTACTCTTTACCTCCAGTACCAGAAACCTGCATATTTAAAGTATTTGTTTTGATTATTATTTTTTTCTTTTTTACATCAAGCTACCCCAAATACACATCACTCACACAGCTGCTAACGTTGCTAAGGTTAGCAGATTAGCCGAAGTGAATATCTAGGTTTTACAGCCTGTGAGACAAAACCTTTGTATTAATCTAAAATAATAGTGGCTGTTGGGGAAAACCTACCGCCAGAGTAGGTTATTCTTAGAAAATGAAACACATGTTTTTGATGAAACAATTTAAGCTATCAAGTAAAACAAGACGACACAGCCAATTGTAAACATTAGATCCCGGAAGTGCTACAGGACAGAATGCAAGAGAAAAACGTGCAGCGCCCCCTGGCGTTACATATGAAACCCCACTTTAACCGGTGAAGCGGTTGTTTTAATTGGAACACTGTAAACTGAATTAAAAGCTACTCTGCATGAATACAGTGCAATATTTGTAATAGTAAACGTGAATAATAACCCACAATATCCGTGTACCAAACAATGACAATAAAAGCATTTTATTCTCTGATATGAGAGGAATCTCGCCTTGGACAGGCTCCAGCAGGCCCCTGCCACCAATGTGTGGATAAAGCAGGTGCAGGTATCTTCTGTACCTGCTTTATGCACACATTGGTGGAAGTTATCTTCTGTACCTGCCACCAATGTATGGATAAAGCAAGTACAGAAGATATCTGACTAACTGCACTCATCTGTGTAATTTGTGACAATAACAACAGATTGGTGGTTTAAGACGTGACACCATATTTCAATTATAGTAAACCACTGTTGATATAATAAATACAATATAAATGTTATAATCTAAATAATACATATGTCAATCATTCACCCAATTCAGAGTAATTCTTCAAAGTCTATTGGAGGCTAATTTGGATTGCTGGAGTTCAACACAAATAGTCTCAACTGCCAACAAGCTGGTCAGAATAGAAGGAGCCTCTCAGATGTTAAACCTCAAACAGATCTCAGACTTCCATTGTGTTTTAACAACTCCACACAAATTAAAATGCACCACTGATACACATTCAGAGAAACTTGGAGAGTGAGAACTAACGGTGCGGTTAGTGTCAAACTGGGAGGTATATTTGTACGCAGCAAAGTGGTCTAAGTAGGTCACATTGACATGCTGCTGGAAGGTTCTCACGGCTGTTTTAAGAGCTTGTGAAAGTGAAGCCCTTTGTATGGCTTCAGTCTGCTCTCAATGCATCAAAAGGAAACTGACTAAGAATAGATTCCGATCAGACTTTTGGTTTTTGATTTCTTCCTTCGCTTCAGCTTCTTCCCACTCCTTTTGAACACAAATATGAGCAAAGTTTTGTGGTAGCTTTATTTAGCGTTGTTATCTATGATAATTGTTGTTTATGTTTTTTCTCTTCTTTTATTCTGCTTAAATAAACATTTTATTCATTCATTCATTTCCTATAAAGACATTCAGATCTTACTAAAAAAAAAAAAACACTTTCAATGTTCAAATATTTAAAATAATGAAAATATTAGAACATAATTTTCCTGAATAATTCTTATAATATTGAACAAATATGTTCAGTTTAGATTGTGATTTAATGACACTTTATTTAGTCTTGGTTGCCTTTGGTCACCATATGTCTTTATGTGCTTATGAATTGCTAATAAAAGATGAAAAATATGCCCTTTGGTTATTAATTAAATATCAATTGATAAAATAAATCGATAATATATAATAGAAAAAAAATCAAAGTATAATACTGAAGAGTATAACTAGAAACACCTATGTGTTGTTTTTCTGCATATTGTGGCAGGAAGACAGGCTAAGCAATATGCAGATATGTAGATATGATCAGTGCTGAAGTTATTTTCATCTCTGGCCTTTTGTCTTATCAACCACATCAGCAGATATTTATCTTTCTGATATCTATGACGTGCAATACGGGGAAATTCTGTTATCTCTATTTATCACAACAATAGATTTTGGTTGGAAAGATGCTGAATCATGGAACTTTAATTTCCGCACTGATTGTGTTTATAAGGGAGTCTTACAAGGAGCCTTTTTAGTTCGGTTGGAACAAAGAGAAGAAAATCATCACCAGCACCATCATCATCATCATCATCATCATCATCGTCATCGACGTTGTCATCATTATCTTTGCTGAATTATGAAGTCTCTCTGCTTGGCTGTGACCCTGCTGCTGCTCACCGTCTGCTGCTGCAATGCCATGCGTAAGTGACCTCTGTTCTCCGTTGTTGATGTCTCTGTTTCTAATATTTTAATGTTTCTAATTTTACTTCTCAATAATATTTTAAATCATCTTTTTCAATTTACTTTCCTCTCAGCTGTAGCTCCACAACTAATTGCATCGCCTATAAGTTGCTGTTATAAGTTCAGCAAAAAAGGACTGCCTTTGCAAAATGTGAAGGGCATATATAAGACCCACCGACAATGCAATAAAAAGGCATTCATGTAAGTTATTTTTTCCTTCATCCGACTTTTCTACGGGCTCTAAATGTCTTTCTTTACAAAATATTGTACTTTAGAAAATGTCCCCCCACCCCAACCAATGCTAATTTTATTGTCTTTCTATATTTTCTGCAGTATTAAAACTCAGAGGGGACAGTTCTGCTACGACCAGAAGTTCCCATGGGCTCTGGATGTTTACAATCAGTTCCACGGCACTGCAAAAATTCAGCAGCAGCAGCAATAAATATGTAATAAATGTGGTAATAATATTCCTAATAAAAGTTTAATTACGTTTATTACATGCCATTGCTAGTTGAATGCTTTCTGTATAAAGTTATTGGTACAAATTGTGCTCACAATTTCTCACTTGTGAATGATTAAGTCAAATGTATTATGGAAGCTCTGTCGTTATTTCAGTAATAGACAATAATTATAAGTAATTATAGTACTTTTAATGTAAACCATGTGACACATGTAAATGTTTTGTGTGCTCCTGTCTTGTGTGCAGCTGCAGACCCCTAAATGAATCTCAGTGCTTGTCTGTCGCAGATCTGTGAACAGTGTTTTGCAGTCAGCCTGTCAGATTGGGGTGAAGGCATGAATAAACTTCTCGGCTTCTTTCTGAGTACTGACCAACCACAGTTTAGCAGTGTTTCTGAAGTGGAACAATCATGGTTTTGTGGTCTTGTTTTTGTGGGAGCTGAAGCAAAGATCTGAATGCCCATCAACACAACTTCCCCACAACATTGCTTCTTGCTTTGTTTAAGGGCTAATTAACATGATATAACTTTTGTCTTCATTCATCTTCAGGAAAATATTGTTCACTTTTATTAACTTAAGCAAACAGGCTGTGATGGAATTAACTGCTGTGACATCATCCACCCATCCATCCATTTTTCTATACCTGCTTTATCCAGCTGTGACATCTTTTGATTTAATAAAGACTTTACTTGTATCATCTGTGTAG
This sequence comes from Arothron firmamentum, assembly GCA_016586285.1. Classification (NCBI taxonomy): domain Eukaryota; kingdom Metazoa; phylum Chordata; class Actinopteri; order Tetraodontiformes; family Tetraodontidae; genus Arothron; species Arothron firmamentum. The sequence goes on along the minus strand of BJFM01003894.1, from coordinate 54,755 downwards.
CTATAGAGATTTGAGTAAGTAAGTAAACTATTTATATAGTACTTTTCACAGACAGCGGTCACAAAGTGCTTTACAGAGATAAAAATAAAATAAAAATACAAATAAGGACTAAAACAGGGATAAAAATAAAATAATACAAATATATAAGGAAGTAAAAAATTAGTCTCAGCAGCACTGACTAAGTCGGTAGGACTAAAATTTTAAATTTTACATTGAACCGTCAGATATCAGTTGATTCCTGCAGATCTCTGGGTAGCAAATACCTTTTAATGTTAAACTACTTTACCATGTCTGTGGAAAAAAAAAAAAAAAAAAAGAAATACTGAAGCGCCATCTCTATCTTCTACATCTTCTACAGCCGTATCTTTGACTGGAAAACTGTCTGGCATGGGAGTATGACGGTAAGAGGACAGGGCTGAAGAATAAGCGATTTCAGGGAGGACACCACAGTCCTAATCTTCCACTTGGGTCTGCAGCAGAACCGATCCCATACAGCAGGGGGCAGTATACAGTTCTTGTTTTGTTTACAATCTGACGTCACTGTACCAGGAAGTGAACAAGAAGAAGAAAGTGCTGCATAACCATGACAGCAGCAGACAGCGGGGCAAAGCCCATCCAAAATGCCATGAAAATGGCCAAAGTAGCTATTCAACTGGATGGAGGAAACAGACATAAGGTAGAAGGTCTCATAGTCTGACCGCAGCCACAAAACGGGCGTTTCATCGCTATAAAAACAGCCTGTCAATGATGTAAACAGAGGGAAGGGTGGGGGCTGATAGCTAGCTAAACTGTCACTTCAGCATGTTTATTACCTCTGCCAACGAGGTTTTGTGATAGTTGGAGTTTATCTGTTTGTTTGTTTGTCTGGCTGTTAGCAACTTGAAAAGTTATGAACGGATTTTAATGAAATTTTCAGAAAATGCTGATAAAAGGAACAAAGAACAGATGATTACATTTTGGTGATGTTCCGGATTCTGTAGAGATCTTGATCTTTGATCTTTCATAGGGTGAAGGCCAAGGAGCTTTGATCTTAAAGCACCCTACTATGTTACGTAACCTTCTAGTACTGTTAACTTTTAGTTATCTTTAAGTTAAACAACCTTGACAACTCAGATCTCTCTCTCTGTAACTGCCAAGTACAGATTGTTTCATACATAGTTTCCAGCAAATTACCAACACTATTTGGTGAAATGATGTTTTCTAAAAATGTTACTAAAGATTTATATGAATGAGCACTGCTGCTTTGTAATAGCATCACACAGTTACACCTGACTACTTTTGCTGTTGATATTTTACACCCTAGTGATAATGTTACATCTTTTGTGACTTGCAGGAAGCTTACTGTGAATACCTGCGGACTATCAACTACATTTCACATGCACTTCTTGAGGAAGCTGTGTCACAAAGTAAGACACTAGCAGTGTCATACATTACCCGTGTCAACATGTGCTACGCTTTAAAATGTTTATAAATGTTGTTTTGAGGACATTACTTATAATAATATGAACAGTATGTTCATTTTGTGTAGTATACAACCATAGAACTGTCTTTCACTCAAGTTTTGTCCACCTAAAAATTATGTTTAACTTACAATGCTTTGGTGTCATTTTCAAGTAAAACAGGATCAATTTTGCATGTAATAGTTTTGCCAAGTATTTGCTAATGTTTGTTTCAAGAGGCAAAGAAGAAAGGACTGGCTATGCCTCAGTGTCTTCCAAATCTGAGTGACATTTATGACAACTTAATCAAAGAAAATTAATAGAGATTTCAGTGCAGTGTGGACTGTATGAAGGCCACTCAATTCTACCATACAAGCCTCAAGCTAAGGTTCATGAACTTTGTTAAGGGAAGTTGTTTAACCCAGACATGCAAGTGATGGGCTCAAAATGTTCAGTTCAGTTCAGTTCATTTTTATTTATAGCGTCTGTTCAAAAGTGTCTCTAGGCACTTTACAGAAACCCAGGGCATGACCTCCAACAAGCAAAAGTGGCAAGGAAAAACTCCCCTTTAACAGGAAGAAACCTTGAACAGGACCAGGCTTATATGGGGGAACCATCCTGCTGATGGCCAGCTGGGTAAAGAAAGGGGAGAAGGAGAAGAACAGATAGAGGAGAGAATAGACATGCACCATACGTGCAAATACATGAATCACACAGAGAAATCAAAACTATAGCTGAGTGTCAGATCAGCAGGACAGCGCACAACTATGGGGTCACCATCACTGACCTAGGAGAGGTAAGGAGGGCATGCAGCTGTAAACCAAAAAGGTGACAGAAACCTGTCAGTGGAGCACCCACCCAAAAATAAAAATTAGATGACCCTGTTCTAAATATAATAATTTGTCTGACTGGAATAATGACTGTATTTACAGAATTACTGACTATAAGCTTTCTTCAAGAGAAATTTAAAGGGAGTCACCCTCCCATACCTCCCATATGCGCTCAGCCCCCCACCTTCTACTTTCAGAGATTCTGGGAAGCACAAAAAAAACAGCATTCTGAGAGCGACGCGGTCTTTTGGGTTGGTATGGTGCTATTAGCTCCTCCAGACAGGATTGGAACTTGACCTTTTGAGGACTTTATAGGTCAGAAGGAGAATTTTAAAAACTATTCTTGATTTAATAGGCAGCCAAAGAAGAGAAGCCAGCACAAGAGTAATGTAATCTCTTTTGTCAATACCTGTCAGAAGTCTCGCTGCAGCATTTTTGATGAGCTGGAGCCTCCCAAGAATTATTTGGATGTCCTGATAATAATGAATTACAATAGTCCAGGCTAACACTAGAATAAACAGCAGATCTGGCTCCATGATGTCTGCTCTCTAGCTTTTTGGGCACAAAGGTCTTTCTGTTTGCTGCTCTGCCCTAACCTTGGCCATCTTCGGAAGGGTGTGTGTGTGTGTGTGTGTGTGTGTGTGTGTGTGTGTGTGTGTGTGTGTGTGTGTGTGTGTGTGTGTGTGTGTGTGTGTGTGTGTGTG
>BJFM01003894.1:36297-51775 GCA_016586285.1 Arothron firmamentum | reverse complement strand
GTGGGTGGGTGGGTGGGGGGGTGGGGGGGGCAGCCTTCCCCGCCTGACATTGCGTAGAGAGCTTTAAAGCCATAGCTCACTTTCAAACAGGAGCTCTCACTCTGTTAGAATTTATAGCTACCTGTGTTGACTTGACTGTGACACCCATCATACTAAAGGCATCTGCACACCGAATGCAGCAAACGCAGAATTTCAACGGGGAACACATATGTGGAACACAGCGCAAGAGTGCAGAGACCAGCGTGCACGCGGAGGGAGCGCCTCTATGTATTATTCCATGATGACATTTTGGTGCGTCCAATAATTTCCAGAATTAAAACAGCACAATAGAAGGGGAGAAGTATTTGTGTGGTGTTGTAAATGTCATACATTACACATCTTGCACACCTGTAGAAGACTGTATGTCCAAATCAGTGAAAGCACTTGCACTGTGCCCTACCCCTTGTTTTACCACACTTGGTATGAATAGGCCTTAGGGACCGGGTGTGATGCCAGGGTGAAAATTCCCCTTTGTTCTGTTCATTTTCCTGAAGCAGAGTTGCCTCCTGTGGCACCATGAGGAATCTGAGAGGATAGGATTTTTATAAAGAAAAGCTTAAACATGAGCCACAACACAAACATGTGGGGTTAATTGTTTAACTTGAGATAATCACTTCAAATACAGTAGCTGACAGAGTAATTACAAAAAAAAAAAAAATGTAACCAATACCAAATACCATGTGATGGGCCTTTTTTAAAATGTGAATTTAGTTAAACATCTTGGAATTATTTTTCTTATAACTCTCAATTTCTGTGCTGGCCACAGAGGACAGGGAGAGCGTATCATTGGAGGTGGAGCGGATGCTGAGGCTGGCTGAGCAGTGCCTGGAGCGAGCTAAATCATTTATAGGGAAGAGCGTTAAACCCCCTGACAGGACTACCCCCATGTCACCAGCATCTTCCTCTTCATCTGGCCAGCCAGAGCCCATGTACTTGGATGTCCTCCCAGCGACAGCTGCTACAAGTTCTGGTGAGTAAGTCCTCTCTAACGGAGACTGCTTTATGACAGCTAAGTCACTGCGAAGTTGGAGTCTGCCCCTGGGGTCACAAACCAAAACTGACCAATGTGTGTTCAAGTGATTTTATCCTGTCAGCCACTCATTAAACCATTGTCTCTGTTTTCTCTCCAGCTGCCGTCGTCCCTTCATCTGATACTCCTATTGACTCTGACAAAGACACCAGCCCAACAAAAAGTGGTGATCGCAGAGTCATATCAGATGATGGCAGAATGCCTCCTCCGTTCATGCCTCCTGAAATCTTTCAGAGATTACAGACAGTAGAGTCACAGGACAGCAGTAAAAAGTAAGGGACCCCCCCTTTTTTTTTTAATCAAGAAAGGCAAACGTGGCTAGACTCAATCCTCATGTGAACAACATTGATAGATTTGCATTAAACAGTTAGTTCTCGGTGCAGACGTTTCTGCATCCACAAGACCTGTGGCTCCAAATTCAAACGTCACATGTTATGAAAGAAAAGTTCAGTACACTCCTCCGGCACAAAAAATATAAAAGCCTTTATTGGCATGGCTATTTCATGACAAAATGGTTTAAAGCTTAGTGCAAAAAATGGACATTGGGATACATACGCCTTTGCATTGCAGCATATATTCGTCTTCACACTTAAAATGTTTTTTACACTACAGGTTTTTACAGCTTGCAATGTTGAAAATGTTGCCCACCTCTCTTCCCATTTTACCTTCTCTATACTTCAAAATGAATTATTCCAGTCATCACCACATGCTGGTAATGAAGTATGGTTCTCACTTAAATGAAATGGATCATAATGTACTGAGAAACTGACAATTTGTGATGACTTTTGATGTTCTTAATGAAAGATAACGTGTGCTTGCTTGTTCCAGGGAACTCACACCCATCGAGGAAGCATCACGCATCAACCAGAAGTTGAGAGCCAATTATGAGGCCCGGTTAGCAAGACTCACACCTGGTCAGGCCTACCAGAAGACATCTCTGGTAATGTGTGTGTGTGTGTGTGTGTGTGTGTGTGTGTGTGTGTGTGTTTGAGAAAGTGCAGGAGATCAGGTTCTGGTTGCTGCCTTAATTCAAGCACAACACACAGGTTCTGTGAAAGTTAATTCACCATAAAGGATATGTGATTCATTGTTTGAATCTTTTCACTCATCACATTTCGACTCTTTTCACATAACAAATAAATAAATTTAAAAAAAAAACTAGTAAAGCGGTTTGTGTGGTTGTTACATGATATAGGCCGTCGATGGATAAATTTATAGATGACATTATAAAGAGGAAATGAAGTCTATTTCAGTTTAATAATCTCATTATTAAAAGCAAAAACTTATTTTTAAAAAAAGTATAAAAATTATCTGACAAATTGTTTAATATCCTACAATCTATTCACTGAATGGATTGTTTTGAATACGTTTTTGATTCACACAAATGAGAGCAATCAACAAAATGCAAAGAAAAAACATACTGGAACAGATCTTTGCCATCACGGTAACTGGTGTTGACTGTGCATCTCTTTAAAAACTGTATTTGAACAAATTTATAAAATGTGTTACCGTAATAATAACAATGCACATTCCCCGTGAGAAGCACTTGGGATTTTTAATTATATAAGATGGACATTCTAGAATTTCTTCAACGGAGTCAAAAATTTAGTTTTAGAATTACACCCCAAAGTTACACAAATATTTTTCCCTTTAATACTGCTCGATTAAACCGAGGATTTCTCTATGGTTTGCGTCAACAACTGGATTTCGCTTTTTATTTTCTTTTTTTCTGTTTTTTTTCGCTGGTGTGGTTTGTGGCTGCGGCCTGCTGAAAGTGGGAGTGGGCTCCGGCCTGGTCTCTGCCGTGGCTGGTTTATTTAAGCCCAGGAAAGTTGTCTGCTAGAGGCACAAACTTTCTGCTCCCCGCCGGTCCATGAAAGCGCTGCTCAGGGGCACTCATGGTAAGAGGGTTTACAACCCGCGGCTTTGCCACTTCCAAATTATCCCGATGGCGATTTGCTTCTGTTCGATTTTTTTGCGTTTTCGGAGATGTTTTGCTTCATGTTAACTCGTTATTTAGATCAGGAAAGTGTTTCGACATCAGGTGGAGCTCCGTGCCCACTGGAGGAAACTAAAGTCATTTATGAAGGTAAAGATTATCAGCTCATTTGATCAGTAAATCTACCCAACATCGAACTCGTCTAATATTGTTTTTGAAATGGTCGCGCTTTTTCATTTATAACTTTTAGATGCAACATACTGAATTTATATTATTTAACTAATAAAACAGAAAGAATTCGTCTGCGGTCTCTCCATTAATCTAAACCTGGTACAAAGTTTGATCTTGTCCAGGTAACCAACAACGCTGCCTGACTGCTTTTAAACTTAATATTTTGCTGCAACTGCTTGAAACATGGTCAGTAGAGTTTTACAGAAGCTGTATTTACACTCATTATTTTTATTTCCCCTGCTTTATACGTTACAGTTAATACAACAGAACACAATGTTTCTTTGTCGCGTTCATTTGCATCAGTATAAGTAATTTAATGATGTTACTCTTTTCTTTTTTTAGACACTGTCACTCCAGAGGCAAATGATGGAGAACCTCATCATTGCCAAAGCCAGGCAAGATGCTGTATCCTTCTGATTACACTGTGTTGTTTAGGTTTTCATATATTATTTTATATTCGGTACAAATGCTATTTTTACCAATTTTAACAGTGCACTAAATAGAAGATCATATCAAATCTTTTCCACATTTCTATCAATTTTTCTTTTATTTTTTGTTGAAGTTGTAAAACAACTTTGCAAAGTGAAATTGTAGATTCCCATTAGAACTACTGTCTTTGAATGGCTCCTTGACTCATCTAATAATTAGCTGCAGCGAAAGATGGAGGATAGAAGACTAAGGCTACAGGAGGAGGCCAACAGGTACTATAATTATAGTTGCAAAGAGTTGCTTCCGCAAGCAAGCCAGATTTATTTTAAGTGTGTGTGGTAAAACTATTGTCATTGCTCACCTCTTAGGTAAAGTTACAGTGTTGCAAAATCAGTGTTACAAATCATTTAATTCTGTCAAATTTGTAGGATGATGTAGATTCACCTTTCTTCCAGAATTAAAATGCTATTTAAAACCCCAAAAAGGTGAGTGCAATGTGTGGTTATCATTTTGTTTGTCATTAGGAGATTTGCTGCATCTGGCACTGTGACTGCAGAGGAGCAGGAACAACGCATTCTCTATACTAACGTTCTGGAATATGAACAAGATCATGTAAGTTTGCAAACTGCTAATGAGTATTTTTTTTATAGGTCTGAAAAATACATTTTGCATTTCATATCAGTTTAATTGTGCTCTTTTGATGAAATTTTAGGTTTAGTTGGCAATGAATCATTTGCTTTTATTTTAAAGGGGTTTTTGTGTGTGTGTGTGTGTGTGTGTGTGTTGTTTACTATTTAGGATTGGCCAAAACAGTGGAAAGCCAACATAAGAAAGAATCCTGATGATATCTCATTAGTGTCGGGCCTAGTGTCCTACCTGCTCAGGTAATCGATTGCAACAAAACTTTTTTTTTTTTTTTGCAACCATACACTGAACTTAAATATCAAAAAGAAAATCTTTCTTCTTTCTTAATATTGTGGGATTGTTTTATTGTTTTGGTTTTTTTCTTTTTTGTCAAGATGCTAAAATTGTATGAACAAATCATCTAATATTCAAGCTATGCCCTCAGCCAGTCTGACCACCCTGTGGTGAAGCTTCTGAGGAAACACCAGTACCGAATTTACAACAGATTGTACCCCATCATCAGTAAAGGCCTCCCAAAGAGCCCTGCCCTGTCACTGAGGTCATCGCGCAGCACTCACAGTTTTCATCGAGGTAGGCTACCGTTAAAGTTATACCTCCTAAGCATATTATTAGAGTAATATATTGGGGTTAATATAAACGTACTGTTGTTCAATGCTTCACCTTGAAATTGGGACTGATGAACAGATCTAAGAGCTGTATTAGTTGGGGTCGGGGGTTTTATTTGATGTTTTCAATCTGCGTAGAACTCCAGACCCTTAGGAAGCATCCAGGAGTGTCGATTCTGGCTCCATGTTTACCGCCAGGTTCAGTTGATTATAGAAAGAAAATTCTGGCTCCTCGAGACAACGAGTGGACACGTATTCTATAATTCGGACATTTGTTTATATGCACTGATACTAATACTACTAATAATGTAGCTAAATTAGAATCAATTATTTTATTATCAAACAAAGATATTTTCTGTAATGATCGGATATATTTATTTAAATGAAAATGTTCTTGTCTTTGCAGAGACCCAGAGGAAGCCAATCCGATCTGTAGATAGTAGTTTTGGGGGCCAGAGCTTCAGCACCGGCTCCTCCCCCTCACTCTCTCATGACCTTCACACCAATGATGATTATGAGCAAGAAGAGGACTTTCACGCAGAAGTGGCTCGGGAGAACTCATTTGAAGATCTGGAGCAGTTTTTGACCCATTTGGACTGGGCACCACCCCAAGGTAACGCAGAGCCTACTGGTTCGGAAGCGGAGCTGTTTTGTGAACAGGAGCAGGACGAGCAAAACCTCCCGGAGCTGGAGATGAGGGCGCTGAAGGAGCACCTGAAGGCCATCGTCAAAGACATTCATATTGCTATCGGTGAGCATGGTGGTGGTGGGCTGAGGTTATTCTATATTAGCTTTCTGTTTAAAACAATCAGAGTCTGACAGGCCGACATTTTGAGACTGCAAACTGTTTTAAAATAATAAATACAAAATGTTTGAGCCACTCTAATTGCATTAACATCTAAATATCCTGGTAATACTGCTGTTCTGGTACTGTCCATAAACTCAGAATAAAAAGTTTGATTAGATATCCATTTTGACATATATTCTGTTAAAAATATATATTGACCTGAAATGTTTTTGGATTTTCAGATCAACTTCTCTCACTGTGTTTGCTGTCATTTGAGAGTTTAAACACAGCGAGGTCTAGAGACTTATGCCTCGCCAGCATAGAAGAAGCCTTCTTCACACCTCTGTGGGCTGCGCTGGTGGCTCTTTTCAGGTACTGAAGACAGAATCTTTTCTTACTTCTAACCCCAGAAATGTCCTCATTCTATTGCTCTTGTACAGTACATAAATCACATTTGCCGTGTTTTACTTATAAACAAGTAATTTCCAAATTAATGTGCAAAAAGTCAGTATGCTGAAAGCATGCGTTCACCAATAAAGTCTTACATTACAGTGCTTTTCAAACTCAAAAGAAATGGAAGAGCCAAGTCGGTTACACATGTAAATGATATTTAGTGTTGTTTAAACTGTAAAGGGAGCATTGGCCCTAAATGTTTCCTAAATATGCAGTTTCTCAGGACCTTTTAGTGACCAGTATGAGGCAGTGCTGCACCAAGTATGTCAGTTTGGTGTTGATGTCTTTGACATCATCTTACCTAAAGTCTGAAATTTAACATTTGAGTGAATTTTTTTTTTCATTTTCAAAAGCAGATTTACATATACTTTCTAGCTGACCTCATTTCCAACAATCTAAACAAAGTTTAAACAGCTTAAACAAAAAAGTTTACTCTAGTGTCTTTTTCTCAGGAAAGTCTACATGGACAGAGAGCAGGCCTATGAGACCAGTGTAAAATTGTACCAGGATGCGTCACCTGGAGATGTTGGAGTCCCCTTGAAATTGTTCCCCCAAGAACCTGGTGCACTCCAAGGTTCCTACCCCTATGAATCAGCTGTCCAGGAGCTTAAGCTTCTCACTGCAGACAGTTGTCCACAGAGAAAGTTGGAGTGCATTGGTGAGTCTCGTGTTTAATTTTAACCTGAACCTCAATAACCTAATTTTTAACTCTGAACTTAAATACTGTACATCGAAGTCTTTGTCTTTATTTGCTAAAATGCGTTTTGTCACTCTTTGAACTGGCAGAAAAGCAACAAAAATTGAGAGAATTCCATTCTGTTGGTGTGCTTACAGTGCGTATTGTATTCTGCTAGCTAATATACTAGGTCTAAGGACCACATTTTACTACATCATACAGTTTTATTTTGTACTTTAACATAATTCAATCTCAAAAATGAACTTAACTGTAACTCATATCACCACTGTTTGTACCTCTTACAGTTTATAGATATGTAAAATGGTGTCAAAGCACTTTTGACTCTCAAATATTTGTGGGGTTTTCTTTGTTTAAACAAAGATTTTTGAAGTTAAATAAGTCACTGTTACAGCACAGTCAAGTTCCGACATTGTTTAAAAACGTTCTAAGTTCGTAGTCATGAATTTTCTGCTCCATACGATGAGTCTGCAGCCAAGCTGTACCTGCTCACCATCCTCTTCTATCCATTTGAGCCTAGTTTGCAGCGGGTTCTCAGATCTGTTCAGTGCTGAATATTTTCCCTGTTTTGCCTTTTATTTCTAATGTCATGCTTGTCATATATTTTATCCAAAGATGTGGTGTAATTCAAGCTTTTACTTTTTCTCCCAGTCAGGACGTTACGACTGATCTGTGCCTGTGCTGAAGATTACAGTTGTCTTAATGAGGGGGAATCTACACCAAAAGCAGCTGCCATGTGAGTGAATCAACTACATAAAGTGTCAACTTGGGTTTAGGCATCGTTCAAAGTTTTCAGAGAAATTGTGTTTCTTCATAAACCCTCTCTAGGAGGGAAAATTCGGTCTCACTGTCCAGTCCAATTACCCAAATGTAATTTTCCAGACACTCTGCCTCAGTAGAGTGTCCTGAGCTGTCCTGTCAGGATTCATCAGTCCTCCACTAACCCTGGCACAGCAGGGACTCCCCTGGGTCTGGTGCCCCCCTGTCGAGTGTCTCTTCCCAGCTAGGCCAGAAAGTGGGTCGTCCTGTCTGGGTTTGGGACTGACCCAGGTCCTAGCAAGGGGCTCGAGGAAGAGCACAAAAGAGCTGAATTTGTTAGGAGACCAAGGTTGTCCAGTGTTTGGTGGGTTGGAAGTACCAGAGTGGAGAATACAACTGTGAACGTGCCTGTAAATTTCTGTTACCGATGGGTTTTTTTTTCTGTTACCTGACTGATAAAAATATATGTACAACATTATTTGTACAAAAACTTGAAAAATTATTCTGGACTTTTGAGCGCTGTCATATTTGTTGGTGCCATTTCTTCATGCTTTATGAAGCGTGAAGTACTGGCCTGGAAGCCTCAGGCAACATTTCTTAATGTTACTCTGAACTACATCCAAAAAAAGAAGGCACAAATTATTTTTTTTAAAATCCAGGAGATTATAAAGTGATTTAAATGTCTTAAGACTTAAATTACTGGTACCGTGAGGATGGAGATCTTGGCCCTTCAATGCGAGCGTTATTGGACTGTTGGTGAAATTAGACGCTGTTGAAAGACTAAGGTTTTAAATTATTTTGATATATTTGTGCACGTTATATGATGTTTATACAGTGTTGTGCCTGAAAGTATTGATTGAATGATAGTTCATGAAGGTGTTGGTTTTGAGCAAACGTGAACTGAACGTACTGTTTTACTGCCTGATGAAGGTTACTGTGAACTCATTCATTCTGGTGTCTGAACGACACGCTCCCTCAGTTTATCTTTGTTCAATTCAGTGCCAAATTTCAGGCAAAAACCCGACTAAAACACACCGTAAACAGGCTTTAATATGTAGCGGAAGGCACCCAATCTGGCAACATCGGGCACGAGTGTCACACGACCGAATGCGTCAGCAAAACCGGAGCAGCAAGGAGGAGGCGACAGCAGTGGCGTGTAGTTCAAGACAAAACCCGACTCGACAAAGCAGCAAAGATGCGTCGTATGATCATTTAAGTGATTTATGGTCGATGAGAATGGAAAATAATCTTTTATTTCCGTGCAAACGTTGTCCGCCGACTTTCAAAAAGAAAATCTGCACTTTCACATCCGCGGCAAACCTGAAACGGCACATTGAACTGAAGCAACCGGGTAGCGTTTCAACGTATGTGCAAGCAAATAAAAGAAACAATCAAAAGACAGTCAACCCAAATCTCATTACCTGCGTACAGCAGCGGCCCTGTCGTCATCTCCCAGCTGGACAACCTGTTGGGGCAGGATATTGTCGGAGGCTTGCAGTCATTGAGTAAAGTGGAAAGCGCAGCTTTCATAAACTTAATTAAGGGGTTGCAGCCTTCCAAAAACGTACCATCGAGAAAAAAAAGTACAGACACTCTTAAACAATAAATCAAAAATCAAAAGCTGAAGTGAGATTAAGCATTCAAAATTGATATGAAGTTGAAATCTGAGGCATTGTTTCAGTGATAAAACTGATAAAATGATTGCTGTCTGTGGCTCTATGGTTAGAATTTAAAAAACAGCTTACAGCAACATGGAAAAAAAAGAACTGAAATAGTTCTTTTTGGAACTGTGAACTTAATTCAAATTTTTTAATTCTGAAATATGAACTGAACTAGTTCATTTAAAAATTTGTGAAGTGAACTTTGAACTAGTTCGTGTAGAATATGAACTTTCCCAACAAAACACTGTGTACTTTAGCATAAAATTATTGTGAGGATTTCGGATGACTTCTGCTTCAGGAACTATTTAATATATCTTTTAAGCTCCTCCATTACCTTCTTCACTTTTTGGATTCTCTAATTGTTTTTGAGATCGGGTGTCTCCTGCTCTACATCTGTCTCCTTTTATTGTCATGCATGTAAAATCACTTGAGACCGCAGAGGATAATAGTACTGTTTTTTTTATCCAAGCTGTGTTTTTTTTGTTTTGTTTTTTAAATGGCTATGTGAAATTTGTTATGTTTCCTAAAAAATGAAATAAAAAAACCCCAATCCTAAAAGTTTAATTAAGATTTAGAGGGCAGGCCTAGGTCCCATTGACGACGACCTTTTACTGGTATGTTCTTTCAGCTGATCAAGAAGCTGATTTTGAGTATGTATATTTGCTCTTTATATTTAGCTTTTTTTTGTTGTTGTTGTTGTTCATGTACATTTATTTGTCTTTACTTTGTAATTTGTTACACCAACACACTGTATTCTTTTACCAGTTCTTAGCTCATTGGACAGAATTTCCTTTTATTTTTGTTTTGTTCTTTGTCCTTGTCCTTGAGCTCATTTGTCATCTGCTTTTGTTCACAAGTCGGCCTTTGCTCTTTTCCATTGTGCTGCTAAATCGGTCGCCACTCTGCGTCCGGTTGATTTAGACTTTTTTCGCCTGTCAGTTGATGATCTGTCCTGCTTCGTATTGTTCACAAAATCAAAATAATTTGCAAACTCTGGCCTCATCTGTCTGATGTAAATGTACTTGTTGCATGTGGTAGGAATACACTCAAGTGTTGGGAGGCAGAGGAGTTTCTTCTATAAGGGATGATTGATGTGTGTGTTTACAGTCCAGATTACAATTTTTAGGGTAGAATTGTGTGTGTGTGTGTGTGGGAGGGGGGAGGTCCAGCTCTCAGCTGAAACATGAGTCTGTCCGCACCTTCTCGAACCTGCTGGGGATGAATATCCAGTTGCATGCAGCTGGGTCAGTTGAATACCAGCAACTTACCTTCTCACGCAAACTAGCAAGCAAGCAGTCCGCCCTGCGTGTGAGTTCTGATAAACAAACGCTCACTGTCTGCACACAAGGAGAATGCTATCAGTCTGCCATCATCTCCAGGCTGGTATTTTTCCTCCCGAAAGACCTCCCTAAACATGCATCCCATTAAGAGCTCCATTTGATTTAAATTCCTTCCAGTCTCCCGGGAAGAACAGGCCATCAAACTTTGTAAATGTCACTCTCCTTAACAAATGTTTACTTGTGTTTTCCTTCTTTTTTAACAAAGTCTCCCTGCTTTCCGCTCTCCTCTCACAGTGGTGCTGATGACCTGTTGCCCATCCTGTCCTTCGTGGCTCTGCAGTCCCAGTGTCCTCAGCTGGTGTCTGAATGTGCTGCTTTGGAAGAGTTCATTCATGAAGGGTGAGTCATCCAAACAGAAAAAACAATCTTTCATTTCTTCAAGTAACAAATACTTGAGGTTTTTCCCCCCCTCCATTGCACTGGATGCAACTGTGACGTGTTCTTTCCATGTCAGACATGAGGCAGCACTTGAAGCAGGGAATGGCAATAAGAACCACCTGCACTGGAATTGTATTCATAGTTCACAATTCTACTCAAAAACCTACTAAAATTAAACTCTTAAAATGGACTCCAGAGTATTTTATCTGCTTTATTTGTCCTTTAGAAAAAGATTTTTCTTCTGTTGCCCAAACATTATTGAAGTCCTAAATAGGGAGGTCGTCTGTATACATCTTAGACTGATCAACTGAGACTGAAATATTTACTAGATTACTACTTATTTTATTAAGTATTATTTTTTTTTAAAAGTTAACCAGCCTCAATTAAAGGAATACAATTCAGATCTCCTTCTAAAGTGCCTGCTTGGGGTTTTTTTCTCGTTTCCTAATGTAGTGTTTGCTGCTTTCTCCTTCCTATAACAATGATGGTTCTCTGTGTTTGTGTGATACCATCTCGGGTTTCTCCTGACGTTATTCTTTGAAAAACAATTCCAATATTTCTCTCTGAAGCGCTGGTTTACTATTACACAATGTTTAACAGATCCAGATGGTCAAAGAAACTGTGGTTGGAGCGCAAACATGTCGCTCACAGATAACGGCAAATATTGTAACCGGTGTTTTGGAACATCACAGGAAAAGAAAATTTTATTAAGCTACTAAAAAAACTAATCAGCTGTTAACATCTGCCAGAACTGCTGCTTAAGTATGTTTGCATGATGAGTTGAACCAGTAAAGAACACAGTGAGCTCCTAATATTAAAAGAAGAAACAAATAGGCTATGTCAAGGAATATCTAGGTATTAAGTGATTTTCTAAAGTAATAATAATAAATATTTATGTATGCATGTATTGGAACAGAAGTGGAATCATGATTTGTCGCCAGGGACCAGAGAAAAGTTGATGTGCTTTTGTTTCTGTGGCTGTGGGGGGAAAAGGTCAAATGTCACCATCAGCGTTGATGAGATTTTAATAATGATGGCAGGTCCTCAGCCATTAGGGGACCACAGTGGCAAACTTGTGAGTGAATCACCTTGATTACTCATCCTGGGCTTTGATAAGACACTGATGCATGATGACTGAAGCGTCTCCAGAAGTTGCTGGTGGTTCCTACTGGAGTAGGATTTCCATTCTGGAAATAAGCCGCAGCCGTCACAGAATTTAGGTTCCATGAAGGAGTGCACGTGGTCTGTGACACTGCTCAGGTGGATGTTTTTCCCAGTGGAACATGGTCACAAGCGTCACACTGTGGAGGCCTCGGGTCAGCCTGGGCATCCTCCCTTGTTTGTTATGTAACATCTCGGGCCCCAGAGTGCAGAGATAACCAGTGTTAATGACTTCGTCTGTCAGGGGTCACAATGCTGTGTCTGACGGCTGTGAATAAGGTAACTGAACTCTCCATCTGGAAGGAAATGCAGTCTTGCAAACCAGATGGCTTTGAAAAGGTGAGAGAATTTTTAAGTCGTCGTAGTTGGGAGGAATTTGCAGTGTTCCAGCAGAAGCTGTAAATGCAACACACGCACACACACACACACACACACACACACACACTGGAAACCTGCTTAACCACACAAACACACAACTGTAGCCGTTCTAAAGCTGTTTAAGGGAGTGAAGGAAGCCTTTATTAAAGCAATTCCAGTAGTAATTTATTGGTATGGTTATAATTCCAATTTGAGCTGGTGAGCACATAGTGCTCCTTTGTTAAATTTCAACTGCAATTTAAATAGAAAGACTAAGATTTTACGTGGAATCGGTGCGTCACAGCTTAGTTATTTTTATTGCTTTACTAGGACCTGTGAAATTTAGCTTTCAGAAGTCCTGAAAGCAGAATAGCAAACAAGGGCTTACAATATTTTTAATCCTCTCCCAGTCAGCAGTATTTCTAAATGCACTTCTTGGGAATATTTTTTTCTTTTCATACTTTTACTCGACCCAGTAACTGTTTTATGACCGAGCTCGTGCTGATTGCAGCGCTGGGCAGAGCCATCTTTTAGACCCCAGGTCCAATTAGCTGTTAATGAAATCCTGTTAACTCAATGTCTGGTTCAAGAAATCCTGTTAATTCATTATCTGGTTCAAGAAATCCTGTTAATTCATTGTCTGGGTTCACCTTAGTTCATGACTTAGTTCTGTTTATTTATGCACAGTATTTCTAACTTCTGGGTTGCCAGTTAAGGGCAGCACATCCTGTAAATGTACCAAGGATCAACTATTCCTTTCAATGATAAAGGCGTTCTTCTAAACCTGTTGATATATATGAGCTTCATGTTTACTTTGGATCTAAAAGCTTTCAGTGTTACTCAAAGAATGTTTCGATTACAGTTATGGAAGCATCATCATCTCGTGGGAGTTGAATTATAAACTCACTTCCAGCCTCTTTCTGTTGCTTTTTCCCCCCATTATTGTCATATATTATTAAACATTAACTTATATAGATATAGATATGCAAACATGTATCATTTGTTCTGTTAGTGTCATGTGATGACTACATTTCCATGATGGTAGATTACTTTTCACTTCCTTTTGATGACTAAAAAAATAAAATCATTGAGAGTTACTGTATTTAGCCAGTTTTCTCCCACACCAAGCCCCCTAACGTGATGCTTTCTTTCCAGCTATTTAATCGGAGAGGAAGGTTACTGTCTGACCTCCTTGCGGAGTGCGTTGGCCTACGTTGAATCACTACACACAGTACCTCATCCTACCACAGATAAGCTCACTTAAAAATGGTAAGTTTTAACTTGATGCTCTGAACCCTACACAGCCAAAAGAGAGTATTTGTGGAAAGATTCAATTTATAAGAATTTCGATAAGGAAAAAAAAGAACTTTTTGGTACAGACTATGATGCTCGTGACAGTTTTGCCCAGTATTCTGGCTGGGGTTGGGCGGAGGGCAGCAGACTGAGAGATGAGTGCTTTGCTTGAATGGCTTGTTTGGCGCCCGAGGTAACGTTCCGCCGTTGCTCCTTAACGAGACAGAGCGTGATGCCGTTGCAGGTTACAAAGTGCGACATCCCAAACTGGCAGATCCCAAAACTGCCTTTGGCACGATGATTCCACCGCAGCCAGATTTACGACCGTGATGGTCAGAGCTGTCAATCATCTGCCAGCTGCCTGCTTGACAAATGGAATCATACTGGGTCTTCAGAATTGGGACTAAACGTGTATTTTCTCGAGCCTGTAGACAGTTGTTGTTTTTTTTTCATTGGTAAAAGCAATTGGGTCACCCTACCCCATAATGTCCAGTGTTAGGACCTTTGGCTGGACCTGGTCTGAGGGAAGCTTGCCCTTCTCCTCAGTCAGGATTCTTTTAGCCATCAGTTGCATCTGCAGCCTGCCATGTCTCTGGGCTTTTTGCTTTCACAGTTTCTTAGTGTTCTTCTCTTGGTGGAGTTCCTGGCATGTTTTGGGTCGTGTCTAAGGGTTCAGGTCCACCTGCGTTTGAATTGTTTTACAGATGCTTTTGCATCTTCCTCAAGCAGCTTCTGTTCGTGGTGATTGTTTGATGTTGAACCAGGTCCTGCTGCAGCAAAGCATCCCCAAACCAGGACACCTCCGCCATGTCGCGTTTGCTTTACACTCACAAAATCCAAAGCTTTTAAGCTCATCTGTTTAAAGAACTTTAGTCCAGAATCTCTGTTCTTTGACTGCGTTCTCTCTGGCAAACATCTGGCCTAGAGGGTCGAAGGCTTCCTCCTCACACACCTCCCATTAACTTTAACCTTGAGCAGTCTCTCTCTGGTTTGTAGATGCGTGTGCTTTTACGTCAACACTAACAAACTCGGTAGACTGCTACTGTCTTCTTTTTGATCCCCACCATATATATATAATGTAAGCCTTCAAATGCGGATGTTCTAATCACTTTTGTGTGATTTTTAGATAAATGTTAGTGTTCCATTTCAATTGTTGATGTTTCTCGAATCTTTTCAGTACTGATGAAATTGTATTCTGTCAAAAACTAGTGAAGGAACTAGTTTTGGGTTTTGTCTGCAGGACTGATGCAGCCCTTCACCTCACTTTACGTCCTTTGTGTAGCATCGTTGCGCTGGGCTAATGCTGCAGGACTCTGGGGCTGAGCCTTATTTTATATTCTTCTCTCCTGACCAGTCGTATGACTTATAAATGTGATGAGATCATTATTATGTGGCTCGACTGGGAAGTCCTGACAGTTGGAATAGTTCACAAATCTAGGAATCAAAACTGAGTTGACTTACCAGGATTTATGACCGATCTCCCAGCTGAACCGCATTATGTCAAGTCTGGAATGCTTGGAATGAATTCTCCCTCTTCTTCTCCTCCTTTCAGGCTGCTCCGGTCAGACAAAACCTGCCACAGCCTTAAAGGTGAAATCTACTTTTGGTCCTGGACCAGCAGCTGTTGCCCCTACATTTTATGCAAAAGCATATATTTTTTTATAAGCATACAGACAT
>BJFM01003894.1:14488-27712 GCA_016586285.1 Arothron firmamentum | reverse complement strand
AAAGAGGGGGAGGAGAGAGGGAGAGAGATGGAGAGAAAAGAGACAAAGTTTTCATTCACGCAACTGTCGATTTGTCCCTGAAATGTTAAATGCTGCCATCTAGCGGCTGATTCGCTTCTAGACAATCTCTGGTCTGTGCGTCAGGTTAACGCGGATCTGTTTTTTAAAATATGTCGTCAGACAATTGATAGTAAAATGTACGGAAACATTACCTAACCCCAGTTCAAATCAAATCAGTTGAAACTCAGAAATATGGAAATCAAAGTCATATTTCCACTGAAGGTCGTCCCCCCGGTCCACCCGGATATAGAAACCGAACGCACCCTTTGAAACTGGGAAAATTCCTGTACCACGTGATAATGTTTACTTTGTTCCGGACACTCAGGTAGGTCTCAGGCGCTCGGCGGCGACTGTGCGGCCGGCGATGCTCGACACACCTCGGTGATTGATAACTGGCTGACCGATTGGCACAGGTAGGTGTGCGTGTAGGCCGAAGCTTCTGTTTTGGTCACATTTCCAGACGAAGCGAAGGATGTAGCGTTAGCTTAGCGCCGCCACTCGTCGTTTCCTTTGCCGGAGATAGTCACAGTTTTACTAATTTAGCCGTCAAGTGTGTGTGTGTGTGTGTGTGTGTGTGTGTGTGTGTGTGTGTGTGTGTGTGTGTGTGTGTGTGTGTGACAGCCCATGCTTTTAGAACATTGACTGAAAGCACTTAACTAATCACTGAAAGGTGCATTTCCAATCGGTGATTATTCGAATCTCCTGAAAGGAGCCCGTGGGGTGAGAACTGGTGTTCTTTTTGCGGGTGTGTGCTCGAACTTCCTGGGTCTTTCTTGTGGCCGATTCTCTTGTTTATTGAGTCGAATCTTCCTGGTAAGAGATGGCACCTTAATGGAACAGCGGCCACAAATATCTTTACTTGCTTGTTAAATTATCTTTGTTTGTTTGTTTTATAAATTCATAGCCAAACCGATCTATTTTTAATGAGGAAGTATCCACGGGGAGATCTCTCCATTACAGAATGATTACATAGCGACAAGCCCAGCAAAACTATACTTTTGCCTTCAGTTAGATAGGAAACTATGCCTGGTGTTAATTGTGACAGTATGTTAACCTAAAAAGGCGCTGACACCAAATTATATTTCCATACATTTAGCTTTGGCTAATGCTAACGTAGAAGAAGTTTCAGTTTCGGTCATTAATGTATGCATCTTGTTCAACAGCGTCATTTTGTGTCGGTTTCCACTCAGCGTTCCATAAAGTTCGAATTTTCATTGAAATTTTCCTCCCAAGGGAATTTTATTTTACATTTTATACATACAGGTTATTCAGTGTCATCCTGTTTTGTATTTGTTTTTGCCATTAATCAAAATGTTAAGATTACTGTAAATAGGCAAGATTATGTTGTGTTTTGGGCTTAAATGGCCTTGTCTTTGTCTCTAATAGGTGAATGTAAGAGATGAGCCTCTCTAGATGGAGAGCTACAGATCTGGTGAACGGCTACAGTCAGACTTTGGAGCAGCAGATTGTGGAACGAGGCTCCAGTCTGGTGTGCAGAGATGAGGAGCTGTTTGCACGAGTGGAGGAACTGTTGCGGGATGGGGACGCTCAGGAGACCCACTGCCTTGGCCTGGACCCACTCCTGGTGATGGAGGAGTCCCTCAAAGCCTCAGCCACTGACGCTGGGAGGGCGAAAGCCAAAGGAGGGCTGCGAGGCTTGGCCAAAGCATTCGAAGTTGTGGAGCAAGCTGCTCTGAACCTTTACCTTGGCCCCTGGAGGAAGGAGTACAAGTTTGTCAAGGTTACCTGACAATATTGATTTCTGGCAAAGTGAAATTTGCTACAATGAGATTGCAAACATTACAGTGATTTCATAGTTTGCATAACAGTAGAGGACAAAATCCGTCATATTTTATTTGACAAAATCAGGATAATTTTCACCATTTGCTCAGATTTTCCTGTTTCCCCCCATTTTTGTTTTTTTGTTTTGTTTTTTTGCTGCAGATGTACTCCGGCACGTTCACCCATTTTATCAAACCGGTGCTGTCAACGTCTCAGATTGAGAACCTCTTCGGCCTGCTGGGGTATCAGCTCAGCTCTCGACACGAACAGCTTCGCCTTCAGCCGTCCAGAGTCGGCCCCGGGTCTCTCGGCGACCTCCTCCGCCTGGCGTGCGCATTTTTTCTGGCTCGTTGTGAGTGCCGCCTGCTGCTGATGGCCCTGGGGAAGCATGTTGGTGAGAGCCAGTGGGAGCTTAGCGTGGTCAGGGAGAGACAGAAAGGCAACAGTCTGCAGGTTTGTATCCGTGTCCATTCATCTCTAAGTCAGAGGTGTACAAAGATGAATGTTGTCACTGCTGCTTGAATATTTAAAAAAAGCCTAAACAGATCTAAAAATAGTATGCAGAGATTTAACGTGCTTTCATGTTGACAGGTAACCCTCGACAACACCAAGAAGAAGCTGGACGTCAGCCAGCCACTGTTTGAGGGAGAGGAGGAAGTAGATCTGTACACAGATGAGCAGATAAACGGGGGACAGAGGGCCAGGAAAGAAGAGAGCGCCCACTCTAACCGGGCGTCTCAAAGCGGCGCGCCGCCATCCGCCCTGAAAACACTCAGCAACGGAGTGACCTCGTCGTCCCCCTCGTCCGCTTCTGTCCCGGCGAGGGAGGACATTCACGTCTCCACGCTCAACTGTCAGCTCACCAAAATGCCGCCACTGGAGCAAGACATCCCAAATTCAGTCTGTGTTAAAGAAGGCAAACTGCCCTGCGAGGAGTCCACCTTTACCCAGGACGACCTGCAGTCAAGGAGCCAGCTGGCAGAGGGAGCGGGCCTCTTCGAGACCGCAGCCGGAGCCGACGTTTGCGGCTGTGTCCAGTCTCCCGACATCGCTCTCAAACTCTGCATTCAGTGCAACGCTTTGCACAGCGTCTCCTGCAGCTCGCTTAAGGAATGCGTCGTGCAGAGCCACCGCATCCTCTCCCCCGATTTAAAAAATACAACGATTGAGGAGCTGATGGCGATGTTCTCACAGGGCGGAAGCAGAGAGGATGCATCGCCACCTCTGGCCGGATGCACAGCGGCCTCCCCTTTGGTTATTTGCGATGATTCAAGTCAGCTGCCCAAACCTTTCCCGTACCACCAGTGTTGCGACCTCGCTCAGCTGGACCCCAGGGTCCTGTGTCTCACCTGTGGGGTCTTCCACTCCGGGTCTTGTAGAGAGAAAGACTTGTGCCAAAAAAATCACAAATTCAAGCCGCTGGGCGTGTGCTCGTGTGGGCGTACATGTACAAGGAAGCCCCTGGTCCTGTGCCGTTACTGTGGAAGCGAATATTGTCTGCAATGTTGGTTTCGAAACCCTCTCACCTGTAGCTGTGGCCAAACCTTTGACCAGTCCCCTGTGTGAGGCTTTGCACTAACGAGGCGCGGTCCGTGCCTTAAACCTGCGGTGCGAAAATCAAAAACAGCAGATCACAACTTCAGATGTTGCCTTGACACGGTGCCCAGTTTTATTCTAATGTGCACTCGCATCACTCGTCTCTTAAGTGACCATATTTGTTGGCATTATTAGCGTTTTCAAATTATTGTGCATCATTGAAATTTGATTGTATTTACGCAGATATGTCGGTGTACTTGTGAAGCACAAAGGAGGTCTGTTGGTGTCTGTTATTTGTTTCTTGCGCACAGTAAAGATTTATACACACCACGTGTTTTTTCTTTTATTTCTTGACCAACCTTATATTAAAATAAAGCATCCAGAATTATAAGAATTTTATAAATAAAACGCCAGTGAATTAAACTGAAGTGGTGCTTTAGAACATCCCAGTTGTGTTTCGTATTAATGGAAATTAGCAACTAACCCCATCGAAATAGTGGTTTGGTTCACGTGAGAGAAGCACGTCTTGGCAAAGAGGTGGAGTGAACTTTGTTTTGATGATTATGATTTTTTAATACAACATTCTGATTAAGTGCCCATTAGCTCCAATTCAGTGTTATTAATACCACTTGGCTCACAAGGTCCTAATGAGATGCCTCAAACGAAGTTGTCAGCAAGTTTATAAAAGCCCAACTTTAAATGCATCCATGGTATCTATGGCCCAGTTACGCACTTCTGATTAATTAGATGATACATACGTTTAGTTTAGCTTCAGTCTACATGTTATCATCAGTCATTTGGCTCCCAGATCATTGAATCAGATTTTCATACACTGGTCATGCAGAAAGACAAATTGGTGTCCAGTTAACTGAATTATTTTATTTCAGGTCACTTTTGTTGGGCTTGGGTCATGCTCAGTCACGTCCCAGACCTGCCCGGCCTTGACTCATGAAGGCTGTTTGCAGAAGGGTGGCTGCGTCCTCTATTCGTTGAACGCCTGCCAGTTGATATTGATGAAGGTCTTGCTGTCCATGCGGTCGATGTAGAGGACTCCATCCAGGTGATCCATCTCGTGCTGGAGGATTCGAGCTGGCCAGCCGCTGGCTCGCCACGTAACATCTTCACCCTTCTCATTCAGCCCTGCAAAGGGAACATTCCCAGTAAAAAATAAATAAAAACAGATATCATTGAAATTTGCCCTTACCTAGATATCAGACAAATATTTTCCAATCAATTATAGACCTGGGAAACCCAATATGTTCTGTTATTTTCCTAGTTCATTTACTGTAATTACAGATGTGCGTACCAGACACTTCCACAGACAGGTAGCGTGGAACTGTAGCAGAGAAGCCTGAGATGCTCTCACATGCCTCCTGAAAGAGCACAGTCTGTCCATCCAGGACCCTCAGCTGAGGGTTAACAAAGATCCTCAGAGGCTGCGCAGAAAGGCCGCGCACTTCTCTCGATACAGGTGAACTCTCTTCCAACATCTTCTCTGGGTATTCCAGGGCTAGAATCCGGAGCGGCACACCAATCTGTGGGGCGCTCAGTCCCACACAGTCGAGCTGACGCATCACTTTCACCATAGTCTTGATGACTTTTTGGATTTCAGCGCCGCGAATAGCCGCAGGATCAACGGCAGCCGCGCGTGAACGCAACACTGGGTCCCCTACCTGGCACACGTGCTTGTATGGAGGAATGGGAGGGGGAATGATCTTGTGTTTCATATACTGAAAATAGGAGCGCACCTTTACGCTGCTGGAGTAAGAGCTGGAGCAGTGTGCATGCAAGTGGGGAGAGACACGTGGAAGACAGCTCAAGGCCCCAGCACGGCAGGATGGAGCTTTGGATGCACAAAGTCTTGAACCCAGTCTGGAGAGCTGAAGGAGAGCTGCACATGGTTTGGTGTTCATAGTGGAACCGTTGTGATGTTTCAAAAATCAGGAAGATGCAATGCACTGCAGGAAAATCACATAAAAGGAGATTTGGTGAGATAATGTATCTTTCATAAAGACACAACCTGAGTTCTAAATTACACTAAAAAAAAACGAAAATAGAAAAAATAAAAAAATAGCTGCTAAATGTTAAACATTATATTTGAAAACATTTCAATTTAATCTAATATAGCTTTGTTTATGTGGCAACTTTTACCATCAAAATTGGCCGGTAAGTTATAAATACATTAAACTGGACCAGCAAGAAGTTCAACACCGCCACCGGTGTAGCCCGGTGTATGAAACGCAATGCATATTAAGAGCTGTAAATTACCGGTTTGTTTAACAGTTGTCTTTAAAATGAGATAAATGCCATAAGCGCAATATTTAAACTGAACACACTTTAAGACGTTGTATTTGGTGGTTACCTTAAACAAGCCTACATATACAATGTCTGAAGAGAAGGTGAAATCAGAAAGAAACAAACCAGAGGCTGTCAGAGCATGGACGAAATACTTCCGGGTTATTAGACTTGGCAAACTTCATAATAAAAGTTTCTGTGATCTAGACGGTCGCTATCACACTCCTTTGCTACGTTAGAAACTTTTATTTTGACGACAACTATTGTCGTTGTCGTTGTCAAGGAAGAAATATTGAGAATATGAGTTTTTAAATAGTACGGTAACTTGTTGCTACATGTCCTGATGAGGTGCTCGTCTGCTCATTCGTGGATCTTCTCCCTTTTCTGTTCATTCATGGATGAGGGTTTAAAAGTGTGGCGGCGCGTCCTCTCCGCCTCACTCCATTTCTGATGGAAACGCACGAAAAACAGTTTCCAGCTAAAGTTTCGAAGCTTCCGCTTTGGATCATCGAGTATATTTGGGCTCACAAGATGGCGGATGTCCTGGAAGGTTGGTTTTAATCTCTTTCTGACATGATATTTAATTTTTGATTAATAAATTACACTTAAGTTTGTAGATATATTTAAAACTAAAATTTTCGATTTCGTTTGTATTGCAGACTGGATGTGTTTTATTTGCAATATAGAGGTTGTAGAGTACTGCTTTTCTTCTGGATTTGTAAATATATATTCAAATATTTATAGTTATTTTTATTTCACTGCTTAACTCAAGCTCGATTAGACCTACTTTGGTCAATTGATGTGACAGTTATAACTAGTACTTACTTTATCTACAAATATAGTTTGTTATTAAACAATTGTTTACAGTTAATGTAGGTAAAAATCGGACTTGCGGTGAAAGTGGCAGGTTTTTATTCATTTTTTTTCTTTAAACAGATGTGGACCCCTCATCCTGGCCAGAAATGGATTCACAGCCTTTGAGCCTTGAGGATTGTGGGAGGCTGCGTGTTGTCTCTGCCAAAGTCTATTCTATTGTGAGGAACAGAGACATAGAGAACTTTGAGAAAGTCTTGAACTTTCTGGAAGAGACTTACCGTCTTCTGCCCAGACTTGTCGCTCCCATCAAACACATGAAGATCGTCTTTGGCCTGAAGACAATGGTATGATGAGAACGTGTGGTAAATTTCATTTGCATAGAATTTCTGCATGCACAATCAGTCTCTCCTGGATGTTTTTGTTTGTTTCTTTATAATGTGTCTTCCATCCTGTCTCCATTTAATTGTTTCTTGGCAGCTCATTATGTGGATGCTGAAGCAGGAAAGAGGAATGATTGACACCATGTTCAAAATCAATCAGTTCTTTCCAAATAGACTACCGCAGTACCAAAACCAGTGTGTAAGTTAGTGTGTGCACATTTCTATTGGTTTCAAAGTACTAATTAAGTGTTAACAATTTTTAACTTTTTTTTTCCTTCTTTGATTCTTTTAATTAAAGAACCAACGTGAAATCTTCCTAATGAAGAAGAATCATCTGGACTTCAAGGATTTGGCCCAATCACTTGCTATGGACAAGGTCAAACTTCAATGTTACGTTACGGTTAGTTTTCTTCTCCAGCTGTTCAACAGCTGTCAGTCCCGCCAGATTTATAACTGCTGTTCTGATTCTGTTGTGCGCATGCATGAAACAGGTCCTAACCAAAAGAAAAAAGCTTGTGGTATAATAGAAAAGGAATTATTTTGAGATATCAGAATTTTACAGGAATTTTTATGTCTTAGTAACAAACTGTATGCATTCATAATTTTGATGTAAATATGCGTACATAAGATTTTGTTTGCGTTAAATTTAAAATAGTTATAAAAAAATTCTGTTATCTATAGAAAATATCTATAGACAAACACATTAAAATAAGGTTTTGTGATCATAGGTCATAAGGTATCTTTATCTCCTTTTTAGTGAAGTTTCAAGATAGCCTGATGGCATTTTTGCAAATAAAGTTTAAACGCTGGCAAAAACATCCCTTGTTGTGATCTGTCAGCTTCAAGTATTAAAGTTCATCGTGCAAAACAAACAGCTGACAAAAACAACACTGTAGTTCTTGTTGACACTGTACTTTTCCGTCCATGACTTTTGCAACATGTGATTTTAACATCAAATAACAGTGTCGAAACAGTTTCGCTAATTCCAGAAAGTCAAATTCAGGATTGTTTCTCTTGCTGTTTTTCAGAATCAAATGCAGCAGCAGTATGGTGAAAATTATGCCCAGAAAGTAGAGGACAGGCTGCTGCAGTATCTGCAAAAGCTGGAAACTGTGTTACCAGGAGATGCATACATTGACAAGGTGTGTATGTCAAACGAAAACATTTGCAATATAATAATGAATAGCAATGATAAGATCAGTGGCTAAATAAGGTTTTATCAAAGAGCATTAAGTGTAAACTTCATTAAGGAGTAATGCTTTAACAGATAAATATGGGAGGTCTGTTGAACTCAGTATTATTCAGCATATTTCTCAGCGTGTGAGTCAGCTTGAAGCGCTGCAGCTTAGTCCGTCAAATAAAGCATTGCTAATTTTTTACCGATTAAAAGGACACAGAAGTTTAAAGGTGGGGGAATCGCCGAAATTTCCAACAGCCTGTTAAGATGCTGCCATAATGTCATTTTTAAAAATGTATTTTATTGTGAACTAGCTTCTGAAGAAAGAAAGTCCGACGAGTGAAGAGGAGAAGTTGTTATTGGAAGTAATTTCCTCTGACTCGGCAACCATAGCAACAACTCTGAAGAAGCTTCTGCACTGTGGTAAGAGTATAAAAATAATTATATAGCATTCATTTACTACTCAGGTTCCTCAAAAACTGCACAGGTATCTTGTTTATGTATGAACTGTACATTGTTATGTGAAAGGAGAGAATCTATAAGAGAAAGGAGGGCATTATATCCACAAATACTTGTCCATGAGAGACAAGAATGTAGTATTTACATTGAGCTTATTTCTTATTCTGAGCATTTTTATGGTTGTATGGAAATCTAATTTTAATGTATTTATGTTGCTTAGAAGTTGCCATCTTGGATTTTGGTAGAGCATTACCGGAATATCGAACTAAAGGTCCCCAGCTCTCAAAGTCTCCTCATCGTTCCACCTCTTTTGAGAGCAACCTCAAGGCGGTGAACTTCAAAACTGATCTTCAGTTTCAAGGGAGAGAAGAACCAGCTGACTCTGACATCCCTGTTAACAGCCCTCTGTTGTTTGAGAATGAGAAGGATTTAGAATTTAGACCTTTCCAACAAACACCACCTGACGACCAGACGACCAAGAGTGTGGAGAAGGAGAGCTGCAACAGGACAAACCAGGAACTCAATCAGGGAAACGGTGAAAAACTTCATGAGGCTGATTGCTCCCCTCAGTTCTGCTCCAAACACCAGCGATGGGTGGAGAGTATCCTGCAGGAGTGTCCCGCGGAGTGCTCCGATGACTTGCTTCGCCGGGCTGATGCTCCAGTGTCTCCGCTGCTCTTCCAGTCATCTTCATCACGTACTTCATCACAAGACCTCACTCCCTCTGATCTCATTTCATGCCCAGCTGACCAGCGACATCCAGCATCGGACACCTCTGATCACCTTCAGACACCAGAAAAGACGTGTGAGAAAGCAAACTGTGTAGATCAGATGACCTCTGGATCACCTTCATCTTCAGGCAGCGCCTCTAAACACCAGCCGTCGCTTCAGCCCGCCTCTTTCAGCGCCACTCAGATCCCTCTGCTTTCACCCAAAGTCCAGATAATAGATGTGGACTCTGTAGGAGGGCCTGAAGTTCCTTTTAAACTCCATCAAGCGTTTCCAAATCGCTCCTCCGCAGCTCCTCGCAATCACAACTCATTCTCCAGTAATCGTGCGCCGAGCTCTCCGAATCCTCCAGAGAACGTGCAGAAAGCAGAGCCGGATCCTGGAAGCCGCAGCGCCTCCACCTCCACCGTACAAGAGCGTCCGGCTGCAAATCCTTACCGCCCATCTCTGTCTGATGGCCGCAGCGTCTCTGTGCACCTCAGCAGAGATGCATCGACGTCTCCGTCTGCCTCCGCGGTCACCACAATCACTCCGCCCACCAGTTCCTGTCAGCAAAATGTCCCCATGTCCCCCATCCAGCACACGCACGTCAGTGACGCTTTACGGCAAACCGCGTCTCCGCCCGCCGACGTTGCTGCTGGGTCCGACAGCGGCGGACTCCAGAGAGCTCGGCTGAGGTTGTCCCTGGCCAGTCAGGCTGTGCTGCTGCAGTCGAAGCTGCTGCAGCCCTGCGTGGCTCTCACCAGGCTGAGCGCCCGGCTCTGCCGCCCGGCCTCCCATGGGAGGCCGTCCGCCCGGCCCGCGGAGCGGGCGGCGCGAAGCAGCAGCAGCAGCAGCAGCAGCAGCAGCAGCAGCGGCGGCGGCGATGACGAGGGGACGAGGACGGAAGAGGAGGAGGACGGAGATTCATCTTTTGACCTCAACCGTCTTTACTCCAGCCACTCGTCAAGCAGCGGTGGTGAGAACTCGACTCTTCGGGACCCCGACTACGAACCTTGCATAAAGAAGAAAAGACTTCTGTTCCAGTATGAAGGAACCTCGTTTAGTTATATTTAAAGATGAAGACCACGTCAACGTGGATCAGTACTGTTATTGATATTTGGCCAAGCATTCTCTTTTTAAACACACATATAAGCTATAACTTTTTAAGTCAATCAACACGTGCGGATTGGGATAAAATTTGTTCTCAAAACGAGCAGCTCGGGTAAACTTCTATCTTCCAAATGTAAAGCTAATTAAAAGGTCAGCCACTTCCATGGAAGAATTAGCCCTCAAACTNNATATATATATATATATATATATATATATATATATATATATATATATATACAGTATATAATTGTGTATATCCTTAAGCAGCTTTTAAAAGAATGTAGTATTATGTGGCTAAATGATGTTTTTCTCATTTAGAAGTCAAAATTATGTACTGTTTAATGTAAAACTAACCAAGACTGGGAGACAACTTACACAACACGACCAACCTACGTAATGACTGACTGGATTTGGAAATACAAACATTAATAAGATAAAAGACACAGAGTTTCATCGGCGGAGCTAATGATAACAAGGTGGCCACTCTGACCATGTGCAATTTGTATTTATTTATTTATTAGATGTTCGTCATCTCCGTACCCCTTAAATGAATAAGAAGACTTGTTGTCATTTGTTTGCCGCTTATGGCATTGATTTGATGCTATTTTGTACTTCACTGAAATGGGACAAAGAGCCCTAAAATGGTTGCTAATTTAGTAATCGTGCATTAAATGGCGCTGACACCAGGACAGACTGTCTCCGTCATTGTTATAGAGTTGCTGCTTCATCGCCTGAACACTGATTGTTAAATAATTAACCAAACCAGGAACAACTGGCAGTTCTCAGCACAGTGATGATGCAACGTCAGCCTTCACTCTTCCTCTGCCAGCGGGAAGATTTGATGGACAGCTGGCGATGAAGCGATTGGGACCAATAGTGATGGGAAAGGTCATCTTCTACATGAACTAGTTCAAAGTTCGGCTCACAGATTTTAAAATGAACCAGTTCAGTTCACAGTTCATAACTCTAAAATTTGAACTAAGTTCACAGTTTCAAAAATGAACTACTTGTAGTTCAGTTCTCTTTTTTTCCCCATGTTGCTTTGAGTTGTTTTTTTAGATTATTGCCATGTAGAGCCACAGACACTAATAATTACATCCGTTTTATCACTGGAACAATGATGTCATCTTCATATCCAATTTTGAATCCAGACAGTTCTGGGTCCGGGACCGGTCAGAGATGGAATCAGCGTTCAAAGTCTGCACAGGACTGAGAGGTTTTCCATCCTCATCGACCATAGATCTTTCAATTGATGGCAGGACGCATCTTTGCGGCTTTGCTTTGAACTGCACGCACGCGCCTCCTGTTTTGATGACGCATTCACGGTCGCGACGCTGCGTTCAATGAACCGTCGGTCGCTGACTGGAGGACGGTCGTGCTGTTGGTCACAGCGTCGGTTCCATTTACTGTAAATAATGCCGACAACCCCTCAGAAAGATGGGTCAGCGTCCTCTGGTGAACACAATCACAGACAGCTCAGATGACGGACGAGGAAAAACCGACTGAAACCCCAGAAACGGTGTTCACCGCTGTTCACCCGCAGCTGCGTTCCGCACCAATCTTGAAAATCTTCCAAAAAACAAACAAACAAACAAACAAAAAAAGACATTTCCCATTTTATGACCGATGTAAATTGTTTCCGAAAACATGCAGATTCAAATAATTCATTCAATAATGCATTTCAGTGTAACAGGGGCCACTGGCAGGGGGATCCAACTACCCATCACCATTTCACATCACATGAATATAGGAGTTTATGGAGAATATAAAAGCCAACCAACTGCACACACTCACATCTGCAGGCAATTCAAGTAACTATTAAAATCACCGTGTGCGTCTGTGCCGGCACAGAGGACAAAACACCCTGGTTTTATTACTGCGGTCACGCCATCTGCATTTCGAAAAAGACACGGTCACGCTATCAACAGCTTGAAAATACTGTGTCTGCATTGCATGGTATGGTAAAACGTATGCGCAGCACTGGAAGTGGCAGACGAAGGAAAAAACAGAACAAAAGATATCTTTTTTTCTGTAACTTCCAATGCATTCCCGTCCTTCTTAAACACATCCTCCTTCACAAAGTTGGATGCCTACAAGGTTATTCATTGTACCACTTTCTCACAATCATCTCACAAACTCACACACAATACACAACCAATTGCCCAATATGCTGATTTAAAAAAAAAATCATATAAAATCCAATAATTTTCTGAACATTCCACTTCTGGCTCCTTCTACACAACCTCCTCTAACACTCTGGAGACTTTCAAGGTAATTCACTGTGGCATTTTCTCACAATCACATCTCAAAGTCACACACAATACACAACCGATGGACCAATAAGAAAAACATATAAAATCAAAATCAAAATGTGTGTTCAGAAAATTATTTGATTTTAAATTATTCCTGTTTCAGTGTTTGGTCACACTATTAATTCATTTCTCAAGTTATGAGGTGTGTATAGATGCCCTGAGTGCATGTTATCCGCAGCTCTGAAGGATCACGGTCAGTAAAATATACTGTTGATTACTAATATTTTGCCATAAATGTGTAACATCAGCAACATAAATACTTCAAGGATCGCAGGAAGAGTTTTTTTTTCTTTTCTTCTTTTTTTCTACATGTTCTGCGTGTTTGCAGCGCCACATCTTGGATATTTATCAAAGGGTGTGGTTTTCAAGATGTCTGAGGTCCTGACTTTGCAACTTTCTGAGTCAAAGCTGTGCAAACAGCCGGCAAATCGGATTTCAAATCACGCAGATATGAACAGCCCACAGCTTGCACTGGAATCTGAAACACGCCAGCAAAGGAAATAAAGGAAATACGCATTTTATGACTTTGGTTTATTTTCCTCTATTTGTCTGTATTGGAGAAGGAGGGGGGGGGGGGGGGGGGGGG
>BJFM01003894.1:0-12392 GCA_016586285.1 Arothron firmamentum | reverse complement strand
CCCCCCCCCCACACACACACACACACACACACCTGCCACCTCCTATAATTCAAGCACATGTTCAGATTAAAACACATCTGACTGCACACACTGAGAGCAAAGACACTGCAACGCTGGTGTGGAGGCATTATTTTCACCTCTCTGCTGTCTTTCCCTCCCTTACAGGATGTGATTTTGACCAGTGGGTGCAGTCAGGCCATTGACCTGGCAATCAGTGTTCTGTGTAACCCAGGGGACAACATCCTGGTCCCATGTCCAGGTTTCTCCTTATATAAGACTCTTGCTGTTTCAATGGGCATCGAGGTCAAACTCTACAACCTGCTGGTAGGAGAGTATATTGTATCAATTCACAAATCTTAGACTAAAATGCCAACTTTATGAATAATCTGTAGCATCAGAAATCAATAACGCGTGTCGTTGATCTGCAGCCAGAGAAGTCTTGGGAGGTTGACCTTCAACACCTGGAGAGCCTGATCGACGAGAGGACATCCTGCCTTATTGTTACCAACCCCTCCAACCCCTGTGGCTCTGTCTTTACCAAAGAACACATCCAGAAGATCCTCAAAGGTCAGCAAAGCCACCTTCTGTTTCCTTCAATCATCACCTGCAGATTTGACATGTGTGCGTCTTCTCAGTGGCCTCCAGACGTTGCGTCCCGATTCTGGCGGATGAAATCTACGGAAATATGGTGAGCACAGCTAAACATTAACAAAAGTCCCCTAAATGCAGCACAGGTTGGCTGCTGGACTTGGCTCACCAGGGGTAGATGCTGGGTAGATAACTTTATTGGATTATGGGTCTTGGAGGCAGCAGCTAGCGGTGCTGCTGGATGAGTGCACGTTTCACCAGCTCAGCAGATGCATGTGAACATCTGAATGTGTTTACACGTGTCACGTAACAGCATGAAAAAAAAACCAAACAAAAACGTTATCTACTGTCAATAAAGTTCCTGTTATCTCCAAAAGTGAAGGCGGAAAGATGAAGTGTGCAGCCAGCGTCAGGGGTGTGTACAGAGGGGGCCGGGGTGCCCATGGCTCAATCCTGGGACCTGACCTGATTAACGCACGTCAGCTTTCCAACTGTAGTTTAGGATCATCGTCTCCTCTGATGATTTTAGTCAAGAAGGTTGTGAACGGGTCCAGTTGGAGCGGAAGGGCATGTAAACATGTAGAAAGATGTTTGTCATAAGTACAGAGCAACCACCTCTGCAGTACTTCTCCACCTCCACCTCTTCTATTGTTATTTAGATAAGGTGATTAATACAAATGATTGGAGATGAAGCAAAGTCTGCCACTGCCTTCTTTGCCTTTTATTAGCAGCAGACTAAATTAAAAGCCTCGCTGTTCTTTATGTTTCAAATATTCATGGTTATTTGCTGTTTTGTCATTCGTAACATATCGTTTCGGTTCTTTGGAGTCCAGTCTTTCTGAACACCCGTCATGGGGGGGCTTTCCTTTTGCGCTACTGTTGTTTTCACAGGTCTTCCCAGGCTGCAGCTCTCCTTTCTTGGCATCTCTCAGCAGCGATGTTCCCATACTCTCCTGTGGTGGTTTGGCCAAACGCTGGCTGGTCCCCGGATGGAGGATGGGATGGATCCTCATCCACGACAGGAACCAAGTGTTCGGACCCGCGGTACGCCACCTGTGCCAGTTCTTGTCACAGATTACTGCTGCGTTCCCCCGCGGACTCACGCCGTGTGTCACCTCCGTAGGTCCGTCAGGGTTTGGTGAAACTGAGCCAGCGGATTCTGGGTGCGTGCAGCATCATCCAAGGTGCTCTGGAGAGCATCCTCAACAGCACGCCTCAAAGCTTTTACAGCAACACCATTAGCTTCCTGAAGGTAAACTATCCATTTTTATCAATGAACAAGAGGTCTCAGTGATTGTTGCCTCACTAAATGGTGCACGGCGGCTTATCTTATACAATAATGTAGCTACTGCGTGAGGCTGGCGGGCTCACATTTTTTTCTTTCTCAGTCCAACTCAGAGATTTGTTTCAATGAGCTGTCGACCGTCCCTGGCCTGCACCCTGTCATGCCTTCAGGAGCCATGTACTTAATGGTCAGTACTACAACTGCATCTCAGCTGAGTGTGTGTGTGTGTGTGTGTGTGTGTGTGTGAAAGGATGAATTCGGGGGTTGCAACGCAAATTATGCGCACTTTTGCAGGGATCTAGAGTGAAAAGGAACATGAGGGTACATTGATTTTTGGTAGTGTTGGCGGGGTTTTTCAGTCTTATCTCGATGGAAGAACTCAGAAGGCACCTGCCTGCGTGTTCGTGTCAAAAGGTGGCGCATTCTCCTCTCCCCGGCCGCTGACAGCCTGCTTTTTTGTACTACCGAGAGATTCACCGCATCCCAAAGCTC
The DNA here is from genome assembly GCA_016586285.1 of Arothron firmamentum. Classification (NCBI taxonomy): domain Eukaryota; kingdom Metazoa; phylum Chordata; class Actinopteri; order Tetraodontiformes; family Tetraodontidae; genus Arothron; species Arothron firmamentum. The sequence continues at coordinate 10,027 of BJFM01003894.1, read as the reverse complement.
ACAGTCCGGTTCGCTCCATACTGTCCTGAAACAAACAGAGCCTGCTGTGCCATCCCTCAAGAACATGGAGCACTGAGGCTCCAGATAACGTAGGACTCAAGAGGTCAAGCTGACCTGTCCAGAGAACAGAGGCCTAACAGATCTGAACACCAGCACTGTTGTTCAGGCTTTGTGAGGACCGTCAGCTGTTTCAGGTGATGTTTAACGTCCATAATGGACACATGATTGTTGAGATCTCAGCAGAAGTTGTTGCTGCTGCGCATAATGACTCAGCAGCTGTTCATCATGACTCAGCAGCTGTCAGCTGTTTTCAACAGAGACCTAATACGAAGTTGTCATGCTTAAACAAAGCACACTAGCACATGCTCACGCAGCGATGGAGATTACATTCAGTTACATGAGATAAATACGTGAGGAGTCACGGACGTATCATATGAGGAGACACAAGATAAGTCAGAGGAGTTTTGTGAGCAAGCTAAATCATTACACATGGCCTAAATTATTAGTTAATTAAGTCATAGGCTTCGACAACTCAGGGTTTCAATCATAGCATCAAAATTTATCTCGACAGTAGCTGGAAAGAAAGAGTTACGATGACAAAATTAAAAAGTACTTTAGCCTCTGGCTCATCAATAACATCCAAGGTCTCATCAAATGTCACGTATTAAGAAGCAGGTTTATTATTAATCTTATTAGTCGCAAAAGCAGAAAATACTATTCATGCGTTTTAAAATGTTACATCCTAAACATGTCGGTCTGTAAATGTGCACAGGTGGGCATTGAAATGGATCATTTTCCAGATTTTAAGGATGATGTGGACTTTACTGAACACCTGGTGACGGAGCAGTCTGTCTTCTGTCTGCCTGCCTCAGTAAGACACAAAGTTCCGTCTGCAGCATCGCTTGTCCATGTGTTTCTACATGATTAAACTATTGTCTGTATGATGTCTTTCAGGCTTTTGAGTATCCCAACTTCTTTCGCGTCGTGGTGACAGTGCCGCAGGAGTTGATGGTGGAAGCGTGTGGCCGCATCAGGGAGTTTTGTCGGCGTCATTATCGTCCCAGCAGCTGCAACAGCAACGACCTCGACCAGTGAAAACTCAGAACGTCGCCGGTGTGACGGCGCTGATATCATGGAGGCCGAAGATTGGAAAGAGGAGCGCTGTCCTTTGTGACAACAGATGCAACAAACTCAAATTTTACCAGAAATTTTATTCCGCCATTTGTGGATGTTAGAGCTGTAGAAAGATGTTTATATTGTGTTAATATCATCACCTCTGCAACACCAAAAAGGTTGAAAGCAATTTATCTGTTGATGTAATTTTTTATGTAAGCTGAATATTTATATTTTGTACAAACTATATTAACCTCCACATATTTTGATATAATTTGTCAAATGTTGTGTTTGTATGTGTGTTGCAACGCCTCAGGCATCACGGAATCATTTTTAAGATTGTACAAATCTTAGCTATCTTTCTTTGCTATTGCTATTATATATTTGAATATATGTTATACAAATCCTTTATAATCTTCTTTCATGCTTTATGTGTCAGGAAATAATTTTGCTTGATGTGTTTCATGTAAAATGGATTCATATATCTATGGACAATGTTAGATGTGGTGTCTTTTGGATAAAAATAGTGAATTAAAACATGTTGACTTGGTTTGATGTGGATCAAGTGATTATTATTAGCAGCAGCTCAAGATCAATTTTGACAAGATTTTTTTAATGAGAATTTGATATTTTTGTTCCAATTTAATTAATCCTTTTGTTACATTCCTTCATCTTTTTAATTTGGTAATATTTTTACTTGTCACATCCTTACACCAGCTGTCCAATATTTATTGCACATGCCTGTACTTTATGTCAAATTGCCACACTTAAATTAGCATGAGCACAAAAACGCTTATACCATAATAGTATATAATATTAATATGAACACTGTCAATGTCATCATTGCTTCTTACCAACTGCATTTTCCCAATTTACAAAATGTAATTGGTCATAAATCTGAAATACCCCTAATCTCATACTACTATTTCCTGGGTATAAAACACACAAGCAGAAACAAAACAAAACAAACAAACAAAAAGATGTTTGTTAACGCACAGCGGCGACACCTGCTGGTCATTTTAAATACCTGTTTTCGGGCTGCCTGTGATGTTGAGTCTGGTCGCTGATAAACACTGTATCTCGCTCACTCGATAGATAACCTACTTCTGTGTAAACCCTGTATTGTGTACACAACTTTATTTAATTTGGAATGGATGTATATGGGCGCAGGCAACACAATGAAAATCAATTTCTCCATGCCTGCCAGAGCAAAAGCTTTATTAAGAAGTGCAGGACCTTTATTTGAGACTCTCAGCTCTTCATGTTGTGATGAGCTCTGTCTTCCAGTTACACATTTTTTTTGTCGGACATTTGTTTTTTACTTTCTAGTTGCACATTTTTCATGTTGCACATTTTGCACACTTAGTCTTGTACATTTAGCATTTTGCTACACTGGTTTTTACCGTATAGCCCTCTTGCTGTAAATATTATTGTGGTTATTGTTGCCGATTGCTGTTGTAACTAGTGAATTTCCCATGTCTGGGATAAATAAAGTACCTATATTATATTATATTATATTATATTATATTATATTATATTATATTATATTATATTATATTATATTATATTATATTATATTATATTATATTATATTATATTATGTTATGTTATGTTGTGTTATATTATACTATATTATATTATATTATATTGTATTGTATTATATTGTATTATATTATATTATATTATATTATATTATATTATATTATATTATATTGTATTATATTATATTATATTGTATTATATTATATTCTAAGGGCAGAATCTTTATTTTGACGGGCATCGCAGCGAAGTCCCGCCCACAACTGAAACGAAATATCGGGTGGTATTTTCGTTCTCTGCTAACGAAAATAAGAACGAAAACTGGACCGTTACCTGATTTTTCGTTTTGTGAACTGTGACGAACAAAACGAACAAAAAACGAAAAAAAAAATACAGCTTGTTTTTTTGTTTGTTTGTTTGTCTGTCTGTTTGTTTGTTTGTTTCTGCTGGTGTGTTTTATAAACCATACCTTGATCGAAAGGAAGTAGTGAGAGGGGAGAAGAGAGCAAAGGAGGCTGAGTCCGCGGCTGAAGTGGAAAAGAGGACGTTTCATCAAGTCTGCTGAGGTTCTGCCTTCAGGGTTGGTGCTCTGCAGTTGTCTGATCGTAGATCATGGCTGACGAACAGGTTGCTACGACCATAGAGCTGAATGATGGCACTCGGATGCCACTCTTGGGGCTGGGAACCTGGAAGGTATGGTAGCTTCATATACTGTGTAATTAAATTACAGGTGTATTTGACGCAAAATAAATGTCTTCAGGCAAACAAATAGTGTACACAAATTGTACAAAAAAAAAAAAGTAGTACACAAAGCTCAGCTTTGGAAGGCAGTTTAAATACAATGTTCCAAATTAGTAGATAATTTACAGGGACCGTTTTCAGAAAGCGGTTTTATTTTATTTATTTTGGTCACGTACATCATAATACTTTAACAATTCATATCAAAACTCAAAAAGGGGTAGGCTGAAGCGTCTGGTTTATTGTAGCCTATCCTGAAGTTTTCTTAACTTGCCCAGAAAGTCACAAAGATCTTACTAAATGATACCTTTTTTTTTTTTTTTTTTACATGTTTACCTTAAGTTTTAATTTTGCGTTAATTAACTTATATTTTAAAGCTTGTTTGTACTTTAACAAAGAACTGCTTGTTTTAAATTGGTCACTATGGCTCATTTATGCCTAAAACAGAAATACATCTGCACTTAACGTTCGTTCTGGCTTTATGTCTTTCAAAAATAAAAGGTACCCCTTAAGTTATAATGCCCTTCCCGGAATGTGAATAACTATTGTAGGCAAAGAGGAAGATTTTTGTTTATAACACGAAATGGTATTTTCAAGGTTTTCAAGTACACAATTGGCCCTCATTTATCAAGCGTAGCGCAGAATACTGCGCGCACGGCCATTTTCATGCAAGCATCATCAATCTGGACGTGACCTTACCAGTCGCTCACGTCAGGTCTGACATGCGGATTCGTGGTGCAGCACAGCAAAATGTTAAAAAAAAATAAAAAATCTAAAAAACCCCCAGAAAGAACAGGCAGCCACACATTTCGCAAAGATTAAAAAGTAAACGAATATGATAGAATAAAATAAATACACTTGTCTGTTTGTTACTGAAGCTGAAGCGTTTTGTTTCACCTAATAATAATAATAAAAATAATTAAAAAAAACAACTCGTGGCCATTGACAGAAGTTCTAGTAACTGGTGAAACTGGCACCAGGACAGCTGCGTCGTTTCAGCAGTGCGCGCACACGCGTAACTGTGGAGCGGCACGTCCGAGCCGCTCGTCCGCGCCGCCGCTGCTCCCGCCGCTGTCATGGTTCTCCAGACAGCGTCTTTCTGGGCTCCTTTAACACCGGTTCTCCTGCTTCCAAACAGCGCGTCCTGCTCAGCCTCGATCGTCGACGATCGTTTTCAGCCGCCGCCTTTATCAAGACCCGCTGAATCGACCCTAAACGACATTTTCAGGAATCACACTCACGTCTTTTGGTACCATGACTCCTGCGCTCAGACCTGCGCACATTTTTATGCAACACTGATAAATGAGGGTCATTGTTCCTGAATTTTAGAGTACTGGATTCCATGAACAGCTTATTAGTATGTCCACAATATGAAGATTCGGTAATTACTCTTATTGCTCTTGTTTAAATATTGAATCTGTAATTGTTTTACCAACATTTCCCCAAATTTCTACACAATATGACATGTATGGTAACACCAGGGATGAATACAAGATAAACAAACATTTCTTATGTAATACATTCTTAATTCTATTAGTTATGCCAATAACTTTAGATAGCTTACTTTTAAAACATTCTGTATGTGGTTTCCAACAAAGCTTATGGTCTATTATAACTCCTAAAAACTATTCTCGTAAACCCTTTCTATTTCAAATCCACTTAAAAGCAACTTTATGTCTTGTTTTGCCTAACAGGAACCAAAAATCATTTTGTTTTCTTTTCAAGTAAAGATGGTTTATTTAAATCAAAACACTTTAAGCAACTCAATTCGGCTTGAACTTTAATTATGAGTTGTTTCAAGTCATTCCCTGAGCAAAATAAATTTGTGTCATCGGCAAACATAACATTCTTTTTTGGATATTGGACACCTTAAAAATATCATTTAAATAAAGTATAAACAGTTTAGGCCCCAGTACTGAGCCTTGAGGCACTCCACAAGATATCCTTCTTTGTTGCAATACTGTACCATTGATTTCCACATACTGAAATCTGTTGTTCAAATAAATCTGTAGCCATAACTTCAAATAACTCTATTATATAATATATATCGTTTTTATAATATATAAAAACGAAAAAAAAGTTTGCCAAAAATATAGATAAAAAATAAACAACAACCCCAAATCACAATACAAAGAATTTTCACCGAACTGAGCCATATGGGCGATGTGAGGGCTGAGAATATAGTTAATAAAGTATCGAGGGTGCAAATAAGACGTCTAATCAGGGCGGATCATCCTCTCCCGGCAGTCTAAAGGGTTCAAGAGCAGACGAAACTCGGGGTTATTTGGAACAAACAGGGTTAGTTTCCCGGAGTCTGTTACCCGGGTAACTCAGAGTTAACTCAGAGTTACGCAGAACCGGCTTTCTGAAACCGAAAACCCCGAGTTTCCCTTAAATCAGAGCCAATTAGCTTAAGTTTTCGCTAACCAGACTCCGAAATCAAAAGCTGTGACAAAAGACAAATTTCTGTTTTTACCTGGAAGAGACAATAAAGTTAGCTATCTAGCTATCTTATCTATCTATTATGAATCATATTCATTTCTGCAGTGGCTGTATAAAAAAAATAATGCAAAAAGGTAATTTAAGCATTAAAAAAAAATGTTTTAAGCAAACTCTAACAGATATACGTTCCAAACATCCCCAACTACCTCAGCAGAGATTTGTTTTTTACTGTACAATTTTCGAAATTTGTAATACCAGATTCATACCCAATCCAGAACCTATGGCCGATAGGTTAAATTAGAAAACTAATCAAAAATACAAATTACATGGATGTCTGTAAATTCCACTACATTCTACTTCTACACATCCTTAGCTACCTTTTTGCAAAGTTTCAATTACTTTTACTCTGTCATTGTCTCACAAACACATCATGAAATGAAACAACACCTAACCAAGGGCCCACTAGGCCGAATTAAAAAATTCATTAAAAATCTAAAACAAATTGTTTCCTACAAATTCCACTTCAGGCTTCTTCTACACACCCTCCTCTACCAACATGAAGACTTTCAAGCTTTCACTATTTCTCTGCACTGGTGCCCAAAGCTTTCTCTGGGACGGGCACACAGCTGGGATGGCACTAGTTGCTGCACTGAACCATCACCTCTCTATAGTGTGGCGCCCTGCAAATGCAGCGAACCTCAACCAGGCCCTTTCAGTCTCAGCCTGTGAGTGTGTGTTTGTGTGTGTGTGTGTGTGTGTGTGTGTGTGTGTGTGTGTAGGGTGGGGTAATCAGAAGACTGGAGCCATTCACCGCAGAATGGAATACTAGTGTACTAACAATACAAAGACATGAGGAATGTTTTTGAACCAGAATGGAACTTTATTTTACTTTGTGCTCATTTTTATTAACTATAACTTTTAGATAATACACAGAGTGTTCCATACTGGTTCAAAAACATTCCACATGTCTTTGTATTATTAGTACACTAATTCTCGTGAGAAGCTTTTATATATTATGGATCATTTTAAATCCAAAAGTTCACTAATAATCTGCAATGAACTTGAAAGCAACTGTATGAAAACGTCAGTTTAAACGCTAACGTTTAAGATGTGAACACATTTTGACACTACTTATGTATGGACCTCACTTTTCACTTGTTGCAGCTCTCCAACCTTTCCCACTCCACAGTCCAGGCTGCGGTAGAGACCGCCATCACCGCTGGTTATCGCCAGATTGACACAGCTTACTGTTATCAAAATGAAGCTGACGTTGGCAAGGCACTGAAATCCAAGATGGACCAGGGCGTCATCAAACGACAGGACATGTTCATCATCAGTAAGGTGGGGGCCACAGACAGGTGATATGTTCTTATCAGATAATCTTTACACGCACAGAACACCTGAGCATACATTTTTGCGTAATCTGCCGTGCTGAGTTATTTCGGACTCTTTTAACAGCTGTGGGGTACTCATCACGCTCCTGACGACATCCCTGTCTGTCTGAACAAGTCTCTCACTGATCTGCAGCTGGATTATTTGGATCTTTACCTTATACATTTCCCAGTGGGCCTCCAGGTACATTTATAACAGTATTTACCTTTCAAATGAAGGCTAAACAAATTAAACTAAATCATTTATATGATGTGAACCCTTATATTGCTGTTTTGAGCACAAGCATGTTGGTTTTTGCTTGACAAATTCAGCAAGCTTCAGTAAAAACAACAGTTAATGCTTTAATCCTGCACAACTGAGGATTTAAATGGAACAGACAAATATACTTATCAGTGTTGTGGAAGAGAAACAGCCTGTTGTGTATTTACATTCCATTATTTGTCCAACTGTGTGCATTTATTTAGAAAATAGGTGATGAACTTGAACCAATGAAGGATGGAAAGATTCTGACCTCTGACGTTGACTACGTAGACGTATGGAAGGTGAGCAGAAGCCTCGCAGCAGAATCAAAACGGCAGACGTAAATAATCAACTAAAATTATGTATTAGCACAAACGTATTTTGGAGAGGATTTTAGACCTGTCAGTGTGTACTCTCTCTCTCTCCATGTTTGTGTGTGTGTGTGTGTGTGTGTTCACAGGGGATGGAGGCTCTGCAAGCCTCAGGGAAGGTGAAGAGCATTGGTGTGTCCAACTTTAACGTCCTCCAGTTGGAGAGACTCCTTTCCAAGTGCAAGGTGCCTCCTGCTGTCAACGAGGTAGCGCTGAATTGATCTCAGTGGCTGCACGTCCTCTGTTCAGACAGATACAACAATAAGATGCTGTCGAAAAAACGGCCGGGCTGTCAGGTTCTGCGTGTCTTTAAAGCATCTTCAGGCGGTCTTGATCGGAATAGACGCTATAAATCATTCTGAATTGAAAATGGGGATGATGCAATCGACTGCCTCCCTGTGTGTGTGTGTATTTGTATGTGTGTGTGTGGCCTTCATGTCATTCGCTGTATCATTCCCAGGTGGAGCTGCATCCCTACTTGGCTCAGACAGACTTGGTCGAGTTCTGCAAATCCAAGAACATTGCCCTGATTGCTTTCAGCCCCCTTGGATCACCTGCGAGGTCTTCAGAGATGTAAGCACACACACACACACCGCTCACACCCTCCACGCCTCACATCGATGTTTACAAATCACGTTTGGTGATGCGGGAGAAGGTTGAGTCGGTAAATTGTTCTCAATTCTTGAAAGTGGGCACCGTGCCATTAAAACAATAACCTGGAAAGAAATAAAAGGAAATCAGGAAAGAGCTTGTCAGTATTTCACCATCCGGGTTGACGCGATATTTTGAATTATTTCAGAATGATGCAATAAACTCACAGAGCATTACTGTAATACAATAAAAGCATCATACATGCACACAGAAATAAGGCTGCTGATTCAAGTGAAGCCCTTAAAAATAACAATCTAGTGCCAGTGATCTTGCAGCCCTGACAGCCTCCTGCCTTCGTGCCCTTGGTCTTCTTCCTCTTTGCATTTAAGGTTAAATAGAGGCAACGACCCACCCAGGATCCTGGACGACCCTGTGGTTGTGGAAATCGCCAAGAGGCACGAACGAAGCCCCGCACAGGTGAGCAAAGGTGGTGCACGGAATGCCCTCGAACATTCCCGCGTCGGTGAAACAGCATGAATGAGATGTGTTTGCAGGTGCTGCTGAGATACCACGTGCAACAGCGCGTTGCAGTCATACCAAAGAGTCAAAACCCTCATCGCATCCTGGAGAACTCGAAGGTACAGTATGCTCTCCTCCACGACGCCCGCAATGCTCACTTCATATTGTGCCCGGTGGACATTATTCGTGTCTTTAAAGGTGAAAATATTTGTGGTGTTCAGTCGTTTTATAAATGTGCAGAATACTAATTAAAATAAAAATACCAGAGAGCGTCAATGCCGTCACATTTTACAAGGAGTGTATCTCTGAGCTGATGGTGTTTTTAGCAGATCTTCGATTTCACGTTGACTGAGGATGACCTTGGTGCATTAAGGGGTCTCAACCGGGGCTGGCGAAGCGACACAGTCGATGAGTAAGTTAAAAGAAAAAAGTTCAAAGTTCAAAGAAACAATGCGCTCCTTGATGCGCCTGCATTCACAGTCCTGTTTAATGGCTTTTTCCTCTGTTTTAGGTTGAGGTCTCATCCTTATTACCCCTTCGTATGAGGCCATTAGGAACACTGAGAAAAACGACAATGAACAGCGTCAACAAAGCAATTATGTGCCGTCAGCTGTTGCCACAGTTACATTGAAAATATAATCAGACTAATTATCAGTGATAACTCCTCTAAAAAGTACTTTAATTACTTTGCTGATTACTAGATTTTCAAGTAACTAAGTTAGAGTAAACGTAACTATTAATTGCATTCAGTAGCTGTTGACAACAATAGCAACCAGTTTTGCCAACACTCACTTTATTGGAAGGGCTTTGAAAGCAACACTTGACATCTGGACATCTCTGGTCTCTGGGCTCCAGGTCTCAGCCTCCAGACCCCCACACCGGGGTGGGTTGTCTTCCAGAGAGGATAACCATTCACGCGTAATCTGCTTAATCTTTTAATAAAGCAACACTAACGGAGAATCTGGTATTCTGGTCACTGTAGATATAGTCATCATTAGAATAGAACAGAACCGGAAGACCGCCTTCTTCTTCTTCTTCTTCTGGTTGAGAGGAGCTTTCGGGCCGCTGGTGATCCAGGGCTT
>BJFM01003893.1:4533-21387 GCA_016586285.1 Arothron firmamentum | reverse complement strand
TGCTGGTTTGCACAAATATCCCAGCTGACTTCATTGTACTTTCCTTTTTGGTCCCCCCCTTTCGCACACACACACACAGACTTGTCGTGAGGTCGCCCTGGCAACGTGAGCCTGGTCAGCCGAGCCCTAATGCAATCCAAATAGAGGGTGTATTTGGGGGGGGGGGCTGTGTCCCGGGGCAGCGCTGACGCTGCAGCAGTGATCGATGGGTGGCTTCGGGTCGACGCCTCTCCTCCCTCTCACTCACTCCGCTGCTTAATGTTTCACTCTCTTCAATTTTCTTCCAGTATGACAGACTAAACCTGATTAAAGTAAGAGATTCTTCTTTTTTTTTTAATCTCTTCACCCAATGACAGACCTGCTGTCCCCCCCCCCCCCTCCCCCCCGTAGCTGTGCCACTGTAGTCTGGGTCCTGCGTGTCTTCTCCCCACCTTTCCCACCTCCTGGGGGAGCGGGCGGAGCCCCCTAACCTGCTCCACCTCTCTGCTGGCTGCTTGTTCACGTTAGCCGCAAATAAGCTAGGAAAGCGTTGACTGTGTTCCACTTCGTTGGGGCAGGGCAACAGCCGTGAAAACGCTGGCTGAAACATTGCATCCATCAGGTTACCGTTAACCAGTTAACCCCAGTTAACCCCAGTTAACTGCCACCAGTCTCTAGAAATGATCCAGAAACTCCTCCTGCAGCCTCAGCAGCAACCAGCAGAAAATGGCTGCATGTTTGGCCTCAGCAGCCAAGAGGCCGCTGATGGACGTGAGAAGAAAGTTGAGAGTTAAAAAAATAACTGTGCGACCCACACGGCCATGCACACACACACACACACACACACACAGAGCCATGCACACACACCTTATCCAGACAGCAGCCTCAAAGTAATTCCTCTCTGGTGTCTGTCACCTTCAAATCAGATTAGCCCACATTTAAGCAGTTATCATTGCAGCCAGGCCTCCAGCCTTGTCCCTCACACACACACACACACACACACACACAAACACACACACACACACTCACACACATTCACCAAAGGGCAAGCTATGTGTTCTACACGGAGGATCTTTTAAGGTGCAGTCTCTATATTTTGTGTCCGTGCGTATTAGACAAGGTGAAAAGGCGACGGCGTCGTTGAATGGTGTCTTCAGTTATGTTATTAATAATTTCCCAGTGACTTCAACAGCAACGCTGCAGTATTCAATGGTAGACGTCCAGAGGCAGGTTCACATACCTAGAACAACTTAGATCATCGCTAGTTTGGTTTTTTATTGAGTGAAATCCTGGACTTACAGACTGAATGTCCACCCCCACCCCCAGCCTCTCCCTCTGACCCCCACTCCACCCTCTCCCCTGACGCCCACCCCCGTTTGAGCCCCTGCATGATTATGAAACCAAGTTTGTGCTGCCCTCTTCTGGCCCATATGGGAACTGCATATATTGCGCATCGTCATGACAAGTCTTTGGAATTCTGTGGATGTTACTATTCTTTCATATTAATCCTTATGTAGAACATTTTTAGGACACCAGAGCCTCAAACTGCATTTTCAAACATGTTTGTGGACCATAGCACAAGCTCTGCCGGTACATGAAGCCGATTGTCCAAAAAGACTTTTTGAGTCTCTGCTGCAAAAAATAGAATTTGTGCACCTTGAACTGTGTGTTGCTGATTTTATTTAAGAATTAGAAAGTTAATCTCTCTCTCTCTCTCTCTCTCTCTCTGTCTCTCTGTCTCTCTGTCTGTCTCTCTCTCTCTCTCTCTCTGTCTCTCTCTCCCCCCCCCTCCCTCCACAGAAAAGCCAAAGCTGGTATAATGTAAGTCCCTCTTTCCTTTTATTTTTGATGATGGTGAATGTTGTCATGCGATGTTCTCGGCCGTGCGTGAGCGTGTCGTTGCAGTGTTGTGTCATTTCCACGCCACCAGTGTGGGTTACTGGTTCTCCAGTGGGATTAGCGCAGGATTAAAAGCAGAGGAGCAGAGGGACTGGGAACGCAGCAGACAGGGTTCCTGAAGGGAAACACACCAGAGCTCTGCACTCTGGAGAAATAAGAAATGAGTTTCTTTGAAGGAGAAAACTTTTTCTTCCTGCTGGAAGCTTGTGGAACACCTTCAGAGGGTGACGTGTGTGCGTGGTTCACAGACATCTTCTCCTTCCTGGGAAAGGTTTCACCGGTCCGTTGAGATTAGAGCAACCAACTGAAGTATTTGTTCCCAGAGTGGTTGTGGATGGAAGTCCAGACCAAAACGAAGAACCTTGAAGGAGATTCTTCCTCCGTCCAGCAAAGGAAGGCAACACTTCCTGTGCTGCTCAAACTCTAAACACAACATTTGAAAGTGTTCCGCAGCAGTAATGAGCCGTTGCTGAAGCGCACACAGCTTGTTTGTTTGTTCCATGTTTCTTCTGGTGGGACTGAAAGTCAGACCCAGCCGTGAGCATCTGATGGCAGCAGACATCAGACCTCATCTGTAAAGGTTAAAGATCCCCCCGTTGACTCAGACCTCTTCTTCTGGCTCTCTAACAGTGAAAATATCTCAAATAAGCCACCTAGAATCAGCAAATTCTCTGCTTGGAGTTCAGCAATGGAATTCTGTGGATTAGGCTGATCTATGAGGTCATTATTTTTGAAAGTTTGTCCAACTATCATGTTGGTTTTGCTTCCATGCACAATTCTCTGCAGCTCCATGGCAACAAAGACCATTTCAACTCCTACTGTCACATATTGAGGTTGCAATTCGACGTCTTGCCAGAAGGTGGTGCTCTAACTCCTTCACACCTTTGAAGGACCCGCCGCCCAGTAATTCCTCCCAGCAAATGTTTAAAATTGTGTGTTTTTGCTGGTTCGGCCCACGTACCGGGGCGGAATGGGAGTGTGTCCCTTTTGTGTCTTTCTCAGAATTGTTCCCATTTTCTCTTTGTTTATTTGCGTTGATATTATTCCATATGTACACACTCTTCCCCTCTCTCCCCAGCATGAAAGACAACACATCCTGAGAGTAAGCATGACCTGCATCCTTGTGCAACCCTGGATATCTATCTGCCTCCTCTTGCTCTGTATTCCTCCCTCACTCTGGTGGAATGATGATACCAACCCGCCTGTTCCTCATTCCATCACTCCTTGAGATTTGTTACCACTTAACATTTACAGTAACATTAACAGTAAAACACTTCAGCATATTAGAACAAACCCAAACCCGTCTATTACTGTGAAATCAAGTCTGATAATGAAAATAGTCCGTAACTCTGTGAACGTCCCGTAGCTGAGGTCGAACGTTCCAATGCCTCGTTCAACAGGTGGTAACAAGCACGCTGATTTACTCACCGTACTAAACCGACCCGGCAGAGCCCCCTGAGCTGGCCTGGAATGCCCCGCAGCAGCGGGGGGGTGGAGCATGCTGTGGTCTGTGGCATGCTGTCCTGCAGAGCTTCTGAGGAACGTTGGCGTCCAGACTCTTTCCTTCTTTCCGCTACTCTTTCGCCGTGTAGAAACGCTCGAGCGCCACTCGGACAGTCTTCCAAACAGGCAACCGGCCCAAGGAAGAAGCCCCCCCCGTCCCCGTCTGGACCCAGATGCTTCTGAGTGAACCTGCAGGAGGTGAAAAGGTTCTCGGTGGCGGCCTGGGCGCCAACATTGATAAACAGGTTTAGTTCGAACCCTGCAGGAACCGTGACAGCTTCTGCATGGAGGAAGAGGTGCCTGATGCCCCCACCTTTATTTCTAAGAGTGGGAGTTGTCGTCAGGTAAACTGATGGGATGCGGATGTTTAACGACAGCCAGACTTATCAGCAGCACCATGACAGGCCGGGTTTATTGGAGGTGACACCCATGTGGTGGGGCTGTCCTCACCCTGACTGTTCCAGGCTCCGGAGGGTTCATTCAAGGTTAGGGTCAGGCGTGCTTGTGCCTGTGCACGGATCTCTGCATGGCGATGATGACCACCCATGGCGCTGAAGCCGCAGTGATTAGAAAACCCAGCCGTCCCGACCGTGCGTTCTGAGCCTGTCAGAGACGCGGGCGGCGGCCATCTTTGTCTTTGGCCTTCGCCTCGGAAGCCTCAGCCAGAGGAGCAGCTTGAACGTCTCCTCCTCCGGGTTTGACGTCGTTGGAGCAAGAGGAAGCAGCAGCGGCATGCCAGCGAGCTTCAGAGGCGTTCAGACGGATCGATACGCATGCCCCACCCGCTGCAGACCTGAGCTCAAACAAACCCCACCCCCGATTACCGTACCAGTCTTCTGCATCCCCGACTGTTTGCCTGGGTCATTTATTAACCAAATCTGGAGTCTGCTGGGCCACACCTGACGCTTCTGCTGCCACCTGGATCCTTTCATGTCCAGAAAACCCCACAGAGGTCTTAGAGTCTTTTTGCGGCTGCGTGGGGACGACCGGCGCTGTTTTTGCTGACCTTTACAGGCTGTTTTTATTGCTGCCTTTATGGCTGCTGAAATATTTCAGCCCAGAATAGAGGGAGCAGCAGCAGTGTGTGGAACAGCTGCTGGGGGAAAAGGCTGGTGTCTGAATGACTGACACACACACACACACACACACACCCCTGATAGGTCGTTGAGTAAACGGGTTTAGGTGGGCTGGAAAACGTGAAAACGTGCCTGATGTTTGTCAGCGATCTTCAGCAAAAACACACCGACTCTGATCAGTGGTGAGCTGTTGTAGTGTCGCCATGGCGACTCGAGCTTGGCTCCCGACAGCAGGTCACTTTGGGAGCATCTGAGATAGGAGGAAAGGGCAGAGAGATGCGCTGAGCTGTGCTTCCCGGGGCGTGGCCCGGGTGAACCAGACGGGAAGCAGCGTCTGGCTGGTGTGGGAGTGGGAGTGGGAGTGGGAGTGGAGGCAGCTGGAGGTCATCTCCACCTCTGTGTCTGGAACTCGATCACTCGCTCCAGCAGGACACGGACGTCATCTGGATGAGGACACCTTTTCCATCTTTTCTTGCTGTCTGTTGTTGTTATCTTTATTGACTGATCCTCCTCTGCACAAAGTCAATCGGAGGCATACTTTGTGGGTCGTAAACTGAGTAAATAAAATTACTCAGCACACACACACACACACACACACTAATCATAGACGCACACTAGGAGGAGTGAGCTGAGCTGGGAGGGAGAAAAGGAAAAGAAAATGGCTAATAAAGGACTTGTTGGCTCAGGGTTACTATAGGGCAACGACCGTAACTCCTCTGCCTGTGTGTGAAAGGAAGAGAGAGAGAGAGAGCGAGAGAGAGAGAGATCAAGCGAGAGACGAGGATCATGTGCCTGGAGTTTACCAAAACAAGGGGTGGATACCACAACTTCCCAATCTCTGGATTCACGGCTTCGTCTGCTCTTTCCAGACCAGCTGGCCAGATCTGTGGCACCAAGAGAGCCCGCTGGGGCAGCTCGTGTCTCCAGGAAGCCCCCCCAGAAGCTGCTGGTAGAGGGAAAGATGGAAGTGTGTGAGGACTTTACCCTGTTGGATTGGGAGTCTGTGCTGGAACTGGATGAGGCTCTGGCAGGGTGCTTCCTGCATGGTCCAGCTCGAGGAGAGTGGGGCTGGGAGTGGGACTGGGCAGCCTCGGACCTCCAGGACCACCAGTGTGACTCCGAAGAGATCCCTGCTGTAAGCTAAGCTAAGCTACCATCACCAGATACGAAGCGCTAAGAGAGGAGTGAGCTTTTCCTGGATCTGTGTACTTTGTGTCTGAGCTAAAGTCAGGAGGAGTCGTGGGGAACATTCCCTCTGCTAATGGAAACCCGTCTGCGCTCATTTGACATTCCACAGCTGAAGGCTTTGTGGTTTGGTGTGTTAATGAGGGGCTTTTGGTGATGGCGGTGTGCGCACAGATGTGGGAATCTATGTTTCTGTGTGTGTATCTTCACTGGGACAGCCCGCAGGCTGCTTTTTTCCTCCAGCCCTGAGCTGGAACTCTTGCTTTTCCTTTTGTCTTTGTTGTTACGCTGGCCGTGCACATTTCCCCCGAGCTTTTCCTGTTGAAGGAAAAGCATCTGGCACGGACAGTGAGAGCTCTCGCGCAGCCTCGAGCCGTCTGTACGGGACCCAGACGTCACCCGTTTTTCAACCCTCCTCATTCTTTTCACCTTATTTTTCAGGAAAGGCTTCATTTGCTAGTCTAATAAGGACCTAAGCGCACTCGCGTGTGTCATGGGCAACCCATGAGTCATCCACCCGTCAGGGACCGCTGGAGCCGTAGCCTCACGCGCCGTAGCTCTGCTTGCCGTCCACTTAACATCCATCCTGTCAAAATCAGCCACGCAATGACGTGAAGCCACGTCCCCTCGCTGGCTGCTTTTAACAAGGTTAACTCGCATTTTCATGCTAGCAAATAACCCAGACGGCGGCGCAGCCAGACACGGAGCATGAAGGGCGTGTTGATGTGTGCATGGATGTGCACGTGCTCGTGTGCGTGCGTGCGTGCGTGCGTGTCTGACTGTGTCTGTCGCTGCAGGTGCTGAGCCCGACATACAAGCAACGCAATGAGGACTTCAGGAAACTCTTCAAGCAGCTCCCCGACACAGAGAGGCTCATTGTTGGTGAGTTTCACACCGGCAAAGATGGACGCCTTCTGCATCCTGTTTCAGAATTCTCCTTTTGCATTTTCCCCTCACTTTTAATGACAGAAATGACATTTAGTGTTGTCAGACAGGAGGGGAGGAGCTAAAAGGTGTGTAGTGAGGTAGGTGGTTAGGGTTCAGTCCCAGTGAGGTTTTTCTCTGCTGCTCCAGACTACTCCTGCGCTCTTCAGCGGGACATCCTCCTGCAGGGACGACTCTACCTCTCTGAGAACTGGATCTGCTTCTACAGCAACATCTTCCGCTGGGAAACTCTGGTAAGCCGCCTCTGCGCGCTCGCTACGCCGGATCACCGTCCCGTTAGCTAAGCGTGTGACCGATCCTGCAGCTGACGGTGCGGCTGAAGGACATCTGCTCCATGACGAAGGAGAAGACCGCCCGACTCATCCCCAACGCCATCCAGCTCTCCACCGACACCGAGAAGGTAAGGCGCGAGAGCGCGGCCCGATGGTCGGCTGTGAAACGACACGATCAAAGCGCGTCTTTGTTGATGAAAGTAATCCGGGAATTCCGTCCGAATCTGCTCAGAGATGATTTTATTGCCTAAAATCAGCAGAGCCTCACTAAACAAACTGTCTGTCTCAGCATTTTTTCACCTCGTTCGGGGCCAGGGACAGGACCTACATGATGATGTTCAGGCTGTGGCAGAACGCCCTGCTGGACAAGGTCAGCCCGTCCACTCCAGCCACTCGTTACCTTCAGAAAGCTCTGTCTGATGTTTCCACTGCTGCTTTAACGCTCTTCCTGACCCATCAACAGCCTCTGTGCCCCAAGGAGCTGTGGCACTTTGTTCATCAGTGCTACGGCAACGAGCTGGGCCTGACCAGCGACGACGAGGACTACGTTCCCCCCGACGACGACTTCAACACCATGGGGTGAGTCTGGTCCCGCAGCATCTCCTGAATTACAGCCAGAGATTGAAGCTGCTCTGGACCCAGCAATCCGATTAGGATCCCCTCCCAGCTGCATTTCCAGCTGATCCAGATCCCAACAGAAGATCCAAAAGTAGCTGATGTTTCAAAAACTCAACGCAGTGTTTCTGCTCCGCGGCGCCTCCAGGTTCAGCGAGGAGATTCCCAACGAAGAGAACGAGATCAACAACGACAGCCTGTCGAAGAGCAGCGCCGAGGCCAAGCCCGAGGGCAGCCCCCCTCTGCTGCACAAGAAGGTGGTCCCGACCAGCGCGCTCCCCAGCCTCGCCAACCACCACGCACCCATGCCGGTGAGCACACACGCACGCACATCGGCAGTCTGAGCGCTTCCTCAGCCATCAGGAAAACACCCGTCTCTTCCACAGTTTGACCTCCCGACGGAGGAGTTTGCAGACTTCCTCCCAGATGGAGAGCTGCTGGCCGTGCCGCTGGTGGTGGAGGAGAAGAGCAGCGACCACGGCGGGCCCGTGCCCTCGCCCTCGCTGGACTTCAACGACAACGAAGACATCCCCACCGAACTCAGCGACTCGTCCGAGACACACGACGAAGGTACGGCGTGGACATGCAAGAGCGATGAGTGGAGCAGTGCAATCATGAGGTCACGAACATACTCTCCCTCTCTCTCTCTCCCTCTCTCTATCTGTCTCTCTCTCTCTCCCCTCCCCCAGGTGAAGTGCAGGCCTTCCATGAAGACCTGAACGGGAGGCTGCATATCAACGAGGTCTTCAAGTTCAGCGTGGACAAGCTCTACGACATCCTTTTCACACAGTCGCAATTCATGAGCGACTTCAACGAGCAGAGGCGCATTTCTGGTGAGTCGGCCGTGAGCGGAGCTCCTGCGCCCCCTCCGCCTCCTGCGCCTCCTCCGCCGCCACTCTTTGTCACGCTTTCCTGTGTCGCCCAGACGTCGTCTACCAACCGTGGAAGAAGGAGGACGCGGGCAACCAGACGAGGGAGATCATGTACACCATCTCCCTGACCAACCCGCTGGCCCCCAAAACCTCCACAGCCAGCGAGATTCAGGTGCGCCCACGCCTCCCCGGGTGGGGTGGGGGGGGGGTCCAGCCTTTGCAAACGGCAGATCATTCAACCTCTTTTCCCCTTCAGACCTTGTACAAAGTCAGTCAGGAAAGCGAGTGCTACATCGTGGACGCCGAGGTCATCACGCACGACGTGCCCTACCACGACTACTTCTACGCCCTCAACCACTACATTCTCACCAGGGTGGCCAAGAACAAGTGTCGCCTACGGTGAGCCGAACCCTGCGGGGCCAGTCAGTGGGGGGGTGGAGGGCCAGGAGCGATGGAGTCACCTCAGAGGCGCTCCCTCTGACAGATCCACGGCGCGTTCCTGCCCAGTGAGATCACCCGATGACAAATCTGTTCCTCATCCTCCGACAAACCCCACTTTAAACAATCCAACTAAACAGGGCGCGCCGGCTAAGAAGAAGAGTGGATGATAAACATTTGACTGACTGGGTGTTTTAAAAGCGCGACGACTCATAGAGATCTCAACTCTTTCAGTAAATAACGGCGGTCGGGTCATTGAAAGGCTGTTTAGGGGCGGAATGGTTTAGAAAGAAACCAAAAAAGTTGCAACACCACAGCCGTTCAAGGGTTAGCGGAGCCTAGCAACGATGCTAATTAGCGGCGTTAGGGAGTCGTCTTCCTGACTGCTGACCCGGTGGGGAGTTAGCTAAGTGAGAAGCAACCAGAGCTAAATGCATCCTGGCTAATCGCCACCAGTACGTCACGCAACCACAGACCCTTTGGTCCATCACAACAGTGAGAGCAGATGTTTGTAGACCAGAGAAATGAGCTACATTTTCAGAATTTTACAACACCAGGTTAGCAAACCATCAGACACATGTGCGGCGCTGGGTCCAAGCAGCGTTATAGTTCTGTGTTTTGTGTATTTGTCTGTTCAGGGTGTCCACTGAGCTGCGCTACAGGAAGCAGCCGTGGGGGCTGGTTAAGGGATTTATAGAGAGAAACTTCTGGAGCGGGATAGAAGATAATTTCCGGCATCTCGGTGAGAGTCGTGTCCGCCGCCACGCTGGCAGCGTCCTCTTCCTCTCCAGCCGTCCGTAACTGCTGGTCTTCCTCTCCCAGAAATGTCTCTGACCAAGCTGGAGGAGATTCTGACCGAGTCCCGTCAGCTGTCCCCCAAGGCCAAAGGAGGGAAGAACTCCACCGCGAGGAGGAAGAAGAGGCCCCTCCCCCACCTCCGCAGCCAGCACCTGGATGAGGCGCTGAGTCCCGTTACCACGCCGACTGATGAGGAGGTGATCCAGAGGATCAAACAGGTGGCGGGTTCCACGCAAACCAGACACCAGAGTCCAGAGCACCACCACCACCACCTGCCAGGAGGCTTCGCCTTCTACAGCATCTCCAAACTGCTGCTCATCGTCAGCTTTGTGTACGCGGCTGAACCACACACACACACACACACACACACTGGGCACAGGTTGTACGTGTCTCACACATCTTCATGGTCATTGGGTCCTGACTCCACTCATGTGTCCAGCTGCAGGTTTCTGTAACGTAGAACGGATTCAAATGTTTTTGGGTTTTTTTTCTTGAATTTTTTGTTCCAAATGTCTCTTTTTGGCATCCTGGACGTAACCTGTCTCTCCTCTCCTTTCACTGCCATCCATAGGATCTGTTTAAGGTACAGATCAGCCAACACAGTTAATGTGCTGCTTAGCAACAACCTTCTCAGCGTAGCGTCGCAGCAAAAATGAGCAGAAATGTGGATGAACTTGAAGGACTCATTTGCTGACTTTCCCTCAGCCTGGTTCTGCTGGTGTTCCTCAACATGATGCTCTTCTACAAGCTGTGGATGCTGGAGTACTCTGCACAAACCCTGACCACCTGGCAAGGTCTGCGGCTGCATGAAAGGTAGACAGACAAACGCCCCGCGAACGCATGGTTAGCTCCAGATATGTGCCACCCGCCCGCCCCTCTGTTGGTGCATCGCGACCCTCGGTCAGGCCGCGTGATGCTCGTTTTTTGCTGTGTTTGCCAGTAAACTGCCTCAGACTCAGATGGAGTGGGCCCAGCTGCTGGAGGCGCAGCAGCGTTACCACGACGCCGAGCTGCAGAAGTGGAGGGAGATTATCAAGTCTTCAGTCGTGCTGCTAGATCAGGTAAAAAGCTCAACATTAAAGAATACCAAAGCTTTTCCTCCGTGTAGCATCCGGCACACTAAGGAGCTGTAAATAGAGCTGCAGCAATCGATTATTTCACTCATCGAGTATTCTGTCGATTATTCTGGCGATTAATCGAGCAATCGGGTAAGAAATATCTGAAATGATCTTGTTCCTTTAAAAGTGCTTAAGATAATATCAAACAGATACGGAGTTAATTAAACTGGCTTTTACAATTTAACTACCAGAAGTTCAGGCTTTAGCAAACTCACTATAGCATTTAATTTCCCCTAGATTATTATAATTATCTTTAGCAAAAACTTAGCCACGTTGGGGGAGCATGTTAGCTAGCAGATTAGCCGCCGCATTGATTAAAGTTGTGAATCAACCATTCCACACAGTATAAACATAGTGTGTTAGCTAGCAGACTTCTCTCAGTCATGATCACACTGATTTCTGTTAATTGCTGCTAATTATCGTTAGCTTAGCTCGCTGTTTCCGGTCTGATCTGCAGACTTTTAGCAGAGACGGATGTTTCCTTTGGAGCTGCAGCAGCAGCAGCGTTGTGCTATTATGCTAAGCTAACTGCATCTTCCAGTAGACACGTGGCTCTACATTTTCTTTTTTAATGTTCAAAGCTTTGCATTCTGCGCCTCACATGGATCTTCAGGGACGTGTCAGCAGCCGAAACAGTGAACGCAACGGAAATGACGATCCGTACCAAACAGAGTGCCAAGTAGAGTGAGCCGAATCTAAACGAAGCTTCCACACAAATAATTTTGATCAGACCATTTTTTGCAATCTAATTATTCAAACGATTGGATCGATCGTTCCAGCCCTGGCTGTAAACGCTGCTCCACTTCCTGGATTGAAGTCCAGGAAAAGCAGCCATGAAAACAGTGAGAAGAGGTGCCTGCTGATGGAATTCTGAGCTCTCATCGGCGTCTGTTTCCTCCTCAGATGAAAGACTCTCTGCTGAACCTCCAGCGAGGCATCGGTTTAAGGGAATACAGCTCCGAGTCGGAGGACAAGAGTCGCTACCACTGACACGCCCGCAGAAGGCCGAGGGCATGCTGTGCAATATGGGAGCTGTGGTCTTTGGCGAGCAGCATGCAGGCAGGGGAGGCGGGACCGTCGGCCGGACGGTCCGGGAGGGACCGTCGTCTGCAGCGCACAGGACGACAGGAAGTGACTCCACCGCAGGCACTAACTGGGGCGCTGGTGGATGGCGTGAGGCATGCTTCTTCTTTTTTACCTGAAGATCAACACTTTTCTTCCTCTCTTTTATTCCCTCGTGTATCCTACTGTCAAGACGTAGCAGCAGGGAGGAAGACAGAAAAGTAGTGCATGCGTTTAGAGCTACTACCCCCCCCCCCCAGTCGGTGTTGGTGTGGTCCAGTTCCTGGTTGTGTCTCTAACTCAAAGAAGGAGCTGGCGGCCGTCCGCGCTCTCCAGACTGTTCCGAACCTTCTGTCCCTTAGAGTCCTCGCTGCAGCGTCCCTTTGTGGAACCCCCGTGTGGTCAGAGTCCCACCAGCAGGCGCAGTGGTGGGAGTGGGCGTGGCCCCAGCCAGGGCTGGTTCCCCGGCTGACCACGCTCGCTTATTTATGAAGTGAAGCGTTGGATGAGACCTCGGCCAGCCTTTCAGGCCTCCTGCCCGTCTCCAGTGGCCCCTAGCACAGAGTTGGATCATCTTCTGAATCGAATGTATCAGACAGGGATTTGAAATTCTTTCTAAAGGGATGCCGCAGCCAGACTGAGAGGAAGACCTGTGTTATTACATGTTTTATTACTAAACTGTGACTAAATCTCTTTAAAATGTTTCGGATGAGAAAGAATTCTATAAATATGTTTGAAATATATATATATATATATATATATATATATAAAAAATTGGTTATTTAAAATATATTTCAAAGTATAGAAACATGAGCTATATTTATTGTTAATTTATGTACATAAAGAAATGATCAGAGCTCTAGATGAGAATTTCTAGCCAGTGTTTTCTTCTGAAGTGCATGCCAGATATGTCTGTGACATGTCCAGTGTGCAAGTATGGCTGGTATGGGCGTGCGTGCGTGCGTGCATGCTTGGGCGTGAGTGCTGTAAAGTGTTGGCATTCCACCCTTCCTTCTGGTTTCTTTTTGCCTCCTGCAGTCCGACTGCCTTTGAACGCTGATGCTGCCTTGCATTGGCCTCCGCCAGGGTAGCGCTCACACTCCCAGAGTCAGACCACATATCCAGCCTTGCAACTTCTGCCTGCATTTGCAAACTGATCACACACACACACACACACACACCTCGAAAAGTAGCTGGAAGACAATCAGCAAAACACATCAGGTCACACAACCATTGTGGCAGCGAGACGAGGCGTGCGGAGTTGAACCTTCCACCCTTACTGTCCACTACTGAGCAGAGTTTGAGGAACAACCTCTTTATTTTCTTCTTCTTTGGAATGAAAACGCCTATATTTTTAAAACGTCACTCTTAAATTTTAAACCCTTCATTCCTTTTTTTTGAAATCTCTCCCTGGATGCGATGAAAGCATGAACAAGTATACGTAACCAGGTTGAACCAATGAGAGCTTCATTAATTATCACCTTTGAATGAAGTATTTATCATGTACTGTATGTCATGTATTATATATATATAAATATATATATGAATATATGAAAAATATATATATATATCCACCTCTGAAAGACTCCAGAGATGAGAGCGTTTCCAAGAACTAGATTAAAAAAAACCTTCCTGGTGTTTAAAGAAAGAGAAAGTGAAGCACTTTAAGGCCTTTTTAGGTGAAGACGGGAATTGTTTGGCGTGGAGGTGAATGCGGAGCTGAGCTGTTATCTGTGCTGTCTTTGATTTGCTTCTGGACTCTGGACACGGTAGAAATAGCTGGATCACTGCTGCAGAGTCACCCGCCTGCGTCGAAAACGCCGCCCCCCCCCCCCCCCCCCCCCCCCCCNNTCCCCCGAGCGCGGGGCAAGCTCCGCTTAACGGGAGGATGCCAGTTGTTTCCCTCCACCAAATGAGAGTCCTGCTGCGGCCGTCCTCTCCTCTCGTTACCTACCCGCACAAACGATTGTACGTTTCCAGCTGTGGGGGTGAGGCGGCTGCTCCGGCGCCCAGGACGCGCTCCCTTCTTCTTGTTTGCCTCTCTGCCTGAGCCGGCGGGACGTTCACGCCTCCCACACGCTTCTCCCGCTCAGCTGGTGGGTCTGAGCCAGACCTCCTCTGGGTCCTGGTCTACTTCTGATCCACCACAGTTCTGCTGTACCTGGTTTCTTCTTTTGGATTTTTTTTTTTTTTTTTTTTTAAGAAAACATTTATTACGTTTTATCTCTATAGGGAGACTTTTAGTGAAGTTTATACATGAGATAAATAAACTGTAATTATATGTTGTGTGTATCTGCAGTGTGCATGCACACACACACAGACACAGACAAAAGAATCCGGCCGGCGCTGCGCGCGGGCTTTGATTTGCTGATGAATTTGCCTCATAGACTGACGATGAAAGTGGCTTTCTGGTTCATGTGAAGTAGAGACTGAAAATACGAATAAAATACATACAAGATACACGCGTGTTGCTGTTATTAGGATTGAATGCAGCGCTGTACTGTGAGTGTGTGTGTGTGTGTGCGTGTGTGTAAGTTTTTCAGACTTAAAAAATCCTGCTTGATGGACGATTGACTGAGAAAATATGTTGAAGAGCCTGTAAATTGGTCTGAACCTTTTTCTAACCAATCAAGCTGACACCTCTTCATTTGGCTTTTGGAGGAATGATTGTGAGGCTCTGCGGGCCGGATTCAATACTTCATGGGGCCACGTGTGGCCCCCGGGCCTCAGTTTGCCCACCTCTTTGATAAAGGATGGTACAGTTCCCATGATGTCGGGCAGCTTCTGTTTTCTGACAAGAAAACAAACGTCGTGAGTCTCCGACAGTGTTTGCTCAGTAACTGAAAGCTCTGCTGTCATTTTACATTTCTAGAATGAGAATGAAATCCTGAATGAGTATAAATCCTGAAGGTTTTTAGGCTGGTACTATTTGCTCAGAGGGGCTCGCAGACCAAAAGCACATTTTTTGTTTGTGAAAGAGTTTTGGGTCATAAATCTGAGTGATGAGACTATAAAAAATCTGTGTATTGGTCTGTGAGTGACTCATATTGTAGTAAAAATACCCATTTTCCTTCTGTTTCTGCCTTTTAAAACCCACAAAGCATGGCTGCTTTCCTCCTGGAGACCCATTATCTCTGCAACAGAGGCAACATTTGAAGACATTTGACTTAAATTAACCATAATCTCATGAAGCCACGCGGCTGCACTCTGAATGAACCTGTTTATGCATTAAACATTAAAGTGACGTCAGCAGCAGACGGATTTACGGCTTCTTTCTCCGCGCCTTTTCATTTTACGCGCGTACCGGTAGCGTTAAATCGTCCGGTGATAATAAAGTCACAGTTTCATTATTCCTCCTGAAATAACGGTCCCCTAAAGTAGTTCATTAATCCCGGGCCGAGGGGGGGGCATGGGTGAGGTCGATGCATCACTGTAATGAAGCAAGGGGGATGGGGCGTCGTTACGCGCAGCGCCAGCCGCCTCTCGCACCCAATCAAGGCTGAGATGGAGATCTCTGGGACGCGACTCGCACTCTGTGGCCGCGGCTCGCAGGAGGCGGAGCTTGGTGACCGCGTTTGACAGCTGCGAAGCCGACGATGCGCATAGATGGTGCGTGAGAGCACGCTGCTCCACAGTGACAACACCGCCGCTGGCGGAGGGATGCAGCGCAGCCCCGCGTAGCCCGAGGACGCCTGTGACGCGGCGACAGGTTTCAGATTTGGGAAATAGCTGCAGTAACTGTTGTGCCGAGCAGCCTGGAGCTTGTGACGGCTCCTGCGTGGGGGCATGCACCGCGCGTTTTCCTTCCCAGTGACTGTGGAGCGCAGTCGGACCAAGGAGCGCCTGGAGGCGAGCCTGGTCGGACTGTGTGAGCTGGAGCTCCGCAAGCAGCGGCAGGAGTGTCTGGTCCTGGGGGCGTTGGCTCTGGGAGACCCTCCGCTCCAGGACAACCCCGGAGCGGGGGCGGCGTGTTTCAGCAGCTGGGGGCAGGAGAATGTGACGCTGAGGCGGCAGCTGGTAAGAAGTTTGCGTGTTTGCGAGCGCCCTCATTCCAGCGTGTCCGAGTGCGTGAAACCCCGATCAGGTCCTCAGCACAGCAGGGCGCCGTGTCGGACCAGGCTGTCCTCTCTGCGCCTTTTATGGCTACAAAAGTTGCCGAACTTGATGAACAGAGTCTGTGTCGGACGAGACGCGCCGCGTTTGTGTGCGTGCTCAGATTTATGGCTGCGGGGCGCAGAGCAGGGGGTGGAGCAGGCGCCCCCGGGGACACAGGCCGACTATTTAATGGCCCATTGTTCCCTCTTCACGCACTTTTGTAGCGCTCACTGCTCAACAAGGTCCCGTTTGTGCGCTTTTCAGATAATAAGGGATTTATTATCCCCTCCTCCAGCGCGGGCGTGAACGCCGCCGCAGATATTTTGCTTTTGCTTTTGTATTTTACGCGCGTTTGTTGTGTCGAGTCCCGGCGCGGTTGTGCTCAATGTTGACGGTTGATCCCGATGAGCATCACGCTGCATTGAGTACAACTGTGTTAAAAAGGGAAAGTTGCGCAGGGAAAGTTGAATGAATGCGTGTGCATGCCGCGTGACATTTTTATCCTCCCGTGTTGTCATTTTTCCGGTCGCTGCTTTATGGAATTGTAATTTCGTCGGTTTGGTTACTGTTTAACTGCTTCATCCGTCTCCACGCCGCCACAATGGGAAGTCATGATTAAAAGAGGGTGAAAAAGAGATGAAATCAGTCCCCTCCTCTTCCCACCTCCCCTCACCTTCTTCCCTCCTCCTCCTTTCCTCCCCTCAACAATAGGCGCATATGGAGCAGAATACTAATGATCCGGCCGAGGCCCCGACGAGATGACCCGCTCCAACACACTCTGGGGCAAAAGAAACCATTTACGATGATGATGATGATGATGATGATGATGATGGCGATGATGATGATGATGATGATGATGATGATGATGATGATGATGATGATGATGATGATAATGTTCAGGCGGTCAAAAGTTTGCAGCGGGACAGTATCAGAGAATTGTGGCGCAGCTGTCAACATTTCAGCAGTGAAGGAGCCCACACCAGCTCTCCCTCAGGGC
>BJFM01003892.1:0-10889 GCA_016586285.1 Arothron firmamentum | reverse complement strand
CCCCCCCCCCCCCCCCCCCCCCACACACACACACACACACAGAGTCATTTCCACAGTCCAGTTTTGTCCTTATCTGAAGCTAACGTGTTAGCTCTGTGAGGCTAATGCATTAGCCTTGTGCGCACTAACTTTGAGTTGTTGTTCTGACTGACTGTTGATGGTGTTGCTGGATGTTTCCAGCGAGACGGAAACCTGAGGGTGGGTGTGTCGTCTGTGTTTCAGCGGTGTGGAGGCGAAGGCTGGCGTTCTGCGAGCCCTTCGCTCCCTCACGGGTGGTGGCGGCTCCCTGAGGAGGCGCCCGCAGGGCCGACGTTGCTCCACGGGTCCAGCTCAGCCAGAGGAGCGCCCCCGGCCCCACCAGGAGCTCCGCCCGGCGCCCCGCTCGGCCTGGAGGAGGAGCTTCTCTCTGAACGGCCGGTTGGAGTCTCAGCTGCAAAGGCTGAACTTCTCTGAGCAGGAAGCAGCGTTAGCATTAGCGTCAGCGCAGCGCGAGCTCAGGAGGCGGAGCTTCAG
This sequence comes from Arothron firmamentum, assembly GCA_016586285.1. NCBI lineage: Eukaryota > Metazoa > Chordata > Actinopteri > Tetraodontiformes > Tetraodontidae > Arothron > Arothron firmamentum. The sequence goes on along the minus strand of BJFM01003892.1, from coordinate 10,376 downwards.
CCTCCAGCCCAGCCCCACAGACCTGCTACACCTGTGGGAGGAGGACTTCAGTGTTCAGAGCATGGCCTCCATCACCACTGAGGACTGCTTCTACCACTCCAGACAGAAGGAGTCTCCACCCATGCTAAAGCTAGCACGCTAACAGACGAATCCACACTCTTCCTGGGGTAACCTCTGGCCCTGACCTTGACCCTGACCTTCAGCATTTACACAAGCCGAAGCTTCAGATGTGAATCTTCTTTTATTTTTGATCAAACGCATGCAGCAGCTGCAGCTGCAGCAGCTGCTGAAGGCAGCGTCGTTCCTGTCAGCTGGGATTAATGATGACAACAGATGAAACCATGAGGTTGACCGATCTTCTGAGCTTTGATCTCTGAGCAGCTGGACTGGTTTGGTTCCTGAAGACGTTCTGCCTCCTCTCAGAAGGCTTCTGCACTTACAGGATCTCCTGAACACATTTTCTCACCACTTTATCCAAGTTAATGTGAGATGACTGAACCCAGAACAAGAGATGTAAAAGACCATTTTATTCCACGTTTGTCTCTGCTCATTTTACAAAGATGCTTTTTTTCTATAAATATGAATCAATGTGAACCTGAAACTGATTTTAAACGTTTGAGTTTCATTTGAACCTGGTGGAGGAGGCCAACACTTCACCTTCAGGCCTGCGGGGGTGCTGTTTCACCCACCCCGTGTCCCAGGAGTCCAGGCATCAGCGTGAGCGCGGCGTGCTGCAGTGATGTCATCGCCGCCGCGGCTGCGCTCCTTCAGGTCGGAGGGTGAACGTCTGTGCAGGTCTGATAAGATGCTGGACGTCATGGTAACGACAGGCTGGCTGTCATCCTCGCCTGGGTGGGCGGGCTCTTATCACGGCGCCGCAGTGGACGCGGCGCCGCGCTAAACAAAGAACATCTGAGCGGCTTTATCCCCAAACTGCACCAGCGCAGCCGAGCCGGCAGATACGATCAGCAATCATCAGTGATGGAGGAGCGCCGTCACGCCACAGTCCAACCTCCGTCACCCTCAAAGTGGCAAAAACAAGCTAAATGTACACTTTTTCATTTCCAAGCAGCTGCGCGGTGTTGTGTGGCGTTGTGTGGCGTTGTGTGGCGTTGTGTGGCGTTGCGCGGCGCTGCGCGGCGTTGCGCGGCGTTGCGCGGCGCTGCCGAACACGCCGTGGACTCATCAGATAAGAGCGCTGCTCTGCGGCGCGGCGGCGACCTTCAGGTTAGAGGCGAAAGCCCGTTCCTGCCAGCAGTTTCTGCTCTTCAGAAATAAAAGGAAAAAAGCGCCCTGCGCATCTTTGGATGGATTACGCTGCATGTTCGGTTGCCACGGAGACGGAGGCAAAGGGGTAGTTAGAGGCGATTAAACGCACACCCTGTGTTTTGGTTCGCACGTCTCCAGCCCGGAGCTGCTGTCAGCGACCGGAGACGAACAAACTTGCAGCTGTGGGGTCGCGTTCTGGTCCCGGGTCCACATGGCTCCATGAAGGTTGACCGGATTCTTCTGCCACATTTATGACCAATGAAATCATCCGCAAACTTTCTCCCGTCCACCAATCAGAGCGTCCGAAGGCGGGGAAGCTGGAGTTCCGCTGGTGTCCGGTAAAACCCCGCAGACGCTGCGGTTCTTGTTCTGAGCTTCTGCTTTTGCCAAATAATTGTGCATTTTTTAAAATCAGGCATCCAAAAATGAAGCAGATAAAAGTAAACTACAAACATCAGCGCTGAGGTTGGCGTCACCGGGCGGAAACCAGCTGAAGTTGCTTCTTTATTTTCAACGAAACATCAAATATTACGTCCTTCTGCAGTGTGTGTGTGTGTGTGTGTGTGTGTGTGTGTGTGTGTGTGTGTGTGTGTGGAGGGTTCAGAGATTAGCGCTTGGCTGAGCGTCTCCTCTGAGGGACGGGTCCCCGGGGACGCTGCAGCTTTAAATGGACATAATTGAGTGTCAATGATGGCACCAGCTGCAGAGTAAATGTTGCGGGGAACGTGCCGGCGTGCTCCGCTGCGCGCCGCCACCGCACAACCGCACACCCAACACCTGACCATCAGCAGCCGCAGCTGTGCGTCCGTCACGCTCACTTTTCTCCTCCTTCCTCTGCAGCCCATCTCTCTGGAATCATTTACCGTCGGGTCCCGACCGGGAGACCGCCGCCGCCGCCGCCGCCGCCGCCGCCGCCGCGGATCCAGCTGAGCGATGCTGTCCACGGCCGTCCAGATTCTGGCGTTCGCGCTGGCGCTGCTCGGAGTTGTGGGGAGCGCCGTGGCCACGCTGCTGCCCAACTGGAAGGTGAGCAGCAGCTCCTGGTCCAGCCTGGTGACCCCCGTGTGGCAGATGCAGGGTCTGTGGATGGACTGCGTGTGCTACACCTCCGGCGTCTTCAGCTGCACGCTCAAGCCCTCGCTGCTGTCGCTGCCCGCCTCGCTGCAGACCACGCGGGCCGCCATGGTTCTGTGCTGCCTGCTGGGACTGGTCGGACTCTGCCTCGCCTCCCTGGGGCTTAAATGCACCCGGTGGGGGGGCAGCCGCCGAGCGAAGGGCCACACGGCCATCGCCGCAGGGGCGTGCTTCATCCTGGCTAGCGTGCTTTGCCTGGTTCCGGCGTCCTGGTTCACCAACCAAGTCATCAGTGACTTCCTGACCACGGAGCTGCCCGAGAGCAGCCGGTACCAGCCCGGCGGCGCTCTCTGCCTCACCTTCATCTCTGCTGGCTTCCTCCTGGCTGGGGGGGTCATCCTGTGCATGTCCTGTCCTGGGAGGGGGAGCAGTCAGGCCGCCGCCGGCTCCTCCGCAGACCGCCACGGCTTCCTGCTGCAGAGAGACCAGCGGCGCCGCCCAGAGCTGCAGACCGAACCAAGACCAGAAGGACGCAGGTCCGACGGGCTGCTGCAGCAGAAACCGGACCAGAAGGCCTACCTGCACCCCCCCAGACTGCCCCCAAAGGATGTGAGGGACAGCTACAGCCGTCAGGAGTACGTGTGAGCCCCGCCCCTCGGCTCCTGAGCCCCGCCCGTCCTGGGTCATGGAGCAGGGGCGTGGCTACTGAGCTCTGGATCATGTGACGCCATCACTTCCTTCCTCACTCGCTGCAGCCTGATCAGGGCCGGCCCCAAACCTGCTGAGGGCCGAGGACGGGGCCCGGGGCACCTCCACCCAAGAGCAGAAAGGTTCTGAAGCTTCTGGACTCCAAAACCGTGTAAAGGTTCTTTTCTTTGTGTTTAGAATCTCCTGATGTAACACCGCTGCTAACACGCATGTCGCTGCCGTGAACGCGCTCTTGTAGGAACCGAGAAGGTCAGAACCGGATGTCAGAGTCCAGCTGAAGCAGAGTTAGCATCTTCACGCAGAAATCACGCTGATCAGCTTGATTAAACCGACTTTGGTTGAGCGTCCGGCTCCTGTTTATTCTTTATCTTCAGGTCTGCGTCCAGAATCACTGGGTTGTTGCACCTTTGGTGGAATGTGGATCCTGTTTCGTGCTGAATTTGGAGCCCCCTGCTGGCTGACATCAGGAGGGACAGTTACCTGCCGGTACCAGCACGGACGCCTCTGAGGCTGGGTCTATTTCCAGCGGCGGAAGCAGCTCCATCGTGTCCTTGTTGTGTTTTTGTGCTGGGGGGGGTGGGGGTGGGGGATGGGGGGAGGGGGGCTGGGGGTAATGATGCTCTGTTCTTTCCCATTATGGTCCGGTCACGGTTGGGTGCACGCGCCTCACCTCCCCCTCCTCCAGCAGGTTCAACAATGGCGCAATCTCCTCCGGGTGGGCGTGTCCTCTCTGCCGTGAGGGGAGCTGTCAATCAAACCTGGCGACGCGTCACAGAACTTAAATGGTTCTTTGTTTTAAATATTTTAATGAGAAAACCCACAGATGCGTGTCAGAATGCAGCCAATCTCCGATTTGTATCCATCTTTGGTTCATTTCTCATACTCTGGGTGATGTGGGCGGAGTTTATTAAAGCAGGAACACACCTGGACGAAGTATTTAGGTGTTAGTATGTTTATAAAGGCTTAGATTTGAGATCTGATTTCTACCTTCATTAGTTATCAGACGACGCTGACACCACATTTATTCATCTTTGTCGAGCACTCATTGATGTTGAATCCCTGCATCAGTTTTCTGAAACTCTTCATGACTGCATGAACTGTGATTAATCATGATTAATCCACAGATTAATGGTTTGATCCGATCATCACCGAGCTTCTCATCAGCAGCCTCAGAGAACAGAAATGCCCCAACACAAATAACACCAAGGACATCTCCAAACATCAGCTTCTTCTGGAAAACTTGGTGGTCGACTCATCGACCAGAGTTCCACACGTCTGTGTGTTTAAGTACTTTAAATCCTCCGGAATGAAGCGGAAAAGATACATGAAACAAATAACAGAATAAAAATATCGACCATATAATAAATGTTATATTTGATTAACTGTGAAAACACGGTTCACGGTTCTTCTTCATCATCTTCAGTCAGATTTTTAATAGAAAGCTCGCTCAAACCTTTGTCAAACCCTCCCAGTGAGTTGGGACCGCTGTTTTTGCGGTTAAATACCCGCAAAAACAGAAGTTTAGCGCCTGTAGGCTGTCGTCATTCAAGTCTGCACCAGCAGATGGCGCAAGAGGCCCTGTGCTAGCCGATGACGTAATTGTTACAGTCAGGTGACACAACAGGAAGAAATAGTCTCGAGGCTTCTTCCCGGAACATCGACCCATGTCCGCGAGCGGCAGCGGACCAGAACCGAGCCGGAGCGAACCTTCAGTCCAATTTAACCCGAAACTCTCAGCGCAAAGGAAGGTAAGAAGGTTGTAGCAGGCGCGGCTGACTGGCTAACGCGGATGCTAGCAGCGACGCTAACGGGCTGCTGTTGAATGGTCACGTCGGGTTAAGAGGACGGAGACGTCCTGGAGGCAATGATGAGACTTTCAGAAGGTGACTCATTTATTAAGACTGGCTGGCCAGCTTCACAGATCAAACAGTAGGAACAGCCAACAGAACCGAGTCTGTTCCTGGCTGCAGCTCCAGGGTAACATCTGTCGGTAGAAACAGCGTTTCTGTCCGCTACCTCCTGACTGGGGCCGCGTCTGGTTGTAGCGCCACATAGTGGCCTCTCCATGAAAGTGGATCCAGGTTACATCCAAGACGTGAAAACGTGCACTTACACCAGGAACTAGCTTTCTTCTTCAGTCACTTCCACTGTCTGCGTCCAGTCTGAGGTTGCTTGGCAACCCTGGCTGGAGTTTGTGGTAGAAACTCCACACGGTTGTTGCCCTGATGCAGAATTAAACATGCGTTGTTATCTTTGCAGTATGGAGGATGATGAACTTCCGTCAGCGGATGGGATGGCTGTGCGTGGCGTTCTACCTTCTGCTCAGCGTCACGGCTGTGTACTACATCTTTGAGGTCCACGGTGCGGGCTTAGAGCAGGTGCAGAGGAACAGGCGCCCCTCGGCTCCACCCCCGCTAATTAGCTGGTCCCAAAGCATCATCACCCGCCTGCCGCCACTCCCCGCATGGATGTGGGCGTTAGTCTTCCTGCTGCCGTACATACAACTTTTCCTTTTTCTATTTTCGTGTACGAGGACTGACCCTCGAGCCGTCGGATACTGCATGCTTCCTGTCTGCCTGGCCCTGCTCTGCAGCCGCCGCCAGGCTGCCCACAAGCTGATCAATCAAAGAGGACCGCCACTCATTGACACGTAGCAGCTGTTGATGTCACATCCTGTTTGCCCTCAGCCCGGGCTGTCGGGAGGAGCGTCACCTGTCAGGACGACAGTGTGGGCGTCCGTGGATTTTATCCACAACCAGTCGGGTCGGCCCGACTGAACGTTGTCGTGCCACGCAGCAGCCGCCACGACTTTCATCAGCGGAGAATACCACGCCATGTGACTCTGATGTAAAGGCTCTGTGAGGGCCCCCAAACTAACAGGAGCTGCTGGAGAACACCTGTATTTGATAATCACAGGACAAGGTGGTTACCAGGACAACGTTATTATAGAAATAAAAGAATGGAATCTACTCAGCATCTGTTATAAAGCTGATGTGGTTGTTTGTGTCATCTCTAAATCTGAAAATAACACAATTAAATTAGGGTGAGATTACAGTTTGTTCATGAGAGAGAAAGATTTCACTTTTAAAATGGTGTGTTTATGTGTTAACAGCAGCAGTGAAAACTCAGTTCAGCTTTGAGTTTGGCAGGTTTATTAACTGAAAACACGTATAATGTGTATAAATGCTGATGTTTATAGAGTAAACAATGAAGGGACATCACTGATAACTCATCGGAACTTCAGTGATGAGCAAAACAAACTCCGGAAAAGTGATTTTTTTCATCGGTTCATGAACGACTCTTTTACGTCACTTGGTCCGCGCAGCCCTCCTTTGACGTCACAGGGAACCATCGGAACTTTACGTTTTGGTTCTTTTAGCTGGGGGGTGCAGCTCGGCGTTTACAGGCTCCTCCGGCTCGTCGTCTTCATCGTCACTGTCCTCCGCGTCTTCCTCACCTGCGGCAGGTTGGCCAGGTAACTCACAAAGCCACAGAATCTAGGCCGTGTGATGCTAACAGTGACGCCACATCTACCTTGTGCGAAGTCTCCCTGAGACTTTTCCTGCTCCACCAGCTCGCTGAGGAGTCGCGACGTGGAGGTGTTAAGCTCTTTAACTGCAGTGATCAAAGACCTCAGGTTATTCTGAACGTTTACGCTGATTTGCTCTTTTACACCGTCCCGGAACTTCAGCTCTGCCAGCAGAGCCGCGGCCGCCATCTTTGTTGTTGTCGTCATTACGCAGACTTCGTCCTTTGACGTCCACGGTTCAGATCCAAGATGGCCGTTAGTTAGCTGAAACTTAGCCTTTTCTCTTGAAATGTGACTTCAAAGCGAAAGAGATTTCGATTAAAAAAATTTAAAAAGCAAACAGGAATTATAAACAAGATACTTTACGTGTTTTTTATTTGGAGTTTTTGATGTATGTTTTTTGCCAGCTGTCATATCTTGTTTTATTATCCACTTTGTTTCTAGTTCTATAAAACCTTTTCACTCGGAATGTGATTTTTTTTCAGTGATACGAACTTAAAGAAATTGATCAATATTTTTTTTTTAAATGGCAGCCAGTCTTTTTTTTCTTGTTTACAGCAGCGACTCAAATGCAACAAACTTCCAGGCGCATTATGATGACGACATAACTGTCCCATTTGGAAAACTCATAACAAACAGTTATCATTTTTGATACTAGTTATGTTTTAACGTGTCGAAATCGTTTTATCAGCTTTATCTTTTGTTTCCGTTAACCTCTGACCCGACAATCCCGCCAAATATGATCTGCGGAAATAAACCGGAAGTTGTTGTTTTAGCTAGCATCTGGGTTGATAACATGGACCTCGTCAGCGGGTCAGTGTGAGTTGATCGTCAGTAAAACAGTCGTCTTTGTCTGCGGGTTCACAGGCTGGTTGGACGCGACACCGGAGCCTTTTGTCCCGATTAATGTCCCGTGTTATTTGTCGGTAAGTTTACTTTTACAGAAGTTAGCCGTGTTGGTTAGCATTAGCACGGTCAGAAAACATCCATTGCCCAAGGGAAAAGATGGCCTCAAATATCTTTTTTGATTAAACTAGCGCAGGGCAATAGGTATAAACAGGAAACAAATAACAGTACAATCAGACAAGTAAACCAGCAGGAAATTGGCTACGTCATTGCAAATACTTTGTATAATCACTGAGAAAAACAGTTTGAAGTCAAGCAAACAAAGGAGGCTTAGCAATTCTCCACTGTAATGAACGTGAGACGTGACCATAACATCAAAATATATCTGCAACTCGAATTCAGGATGTCCATGTACAGTCAAATGTTAAAAATGTGAATGCTGTTTAATTTTAACAATGGCTGGATTCCAATGTCTGACCAGAATCTCTTCGACAGTCGGGAAGAACTAAAGGTTGAAACATCTGTTTCGTTGGAAAAACGGATTGTGCATTTTTCTAAACAGTCACACTTATCTCTGTCACACACCTGTAAATGAATTTAGACCAGCAGACTCATTTATTTTCTAGTGGCTCAGATTTTGCAGTTTGCGGCGTGGTTCTGCAGCCAGTGTTTGTCCTAAAGCTGACCTTTCAGGCCCTGGTTACAGGAGACGCTTTAAAGCTCTGGTCAAGTTGTTGCTGTCCGCCTCGTCCGTGCATGTGTGTGTGTGAGCTGATCAGACCTCTGACGGCACAGAAACAGCAGGTGGCGCTGTTTGGTTTCAGCAGTGCAGCCACGACCTGCAGACGGTCTCGGCGCTAGCAGACGTTGATCAACCTGAAGAAGCTTTTTGATGTGATCAGAGGGAGCCGGAGTTTTTTGGGCTGAGGATGACGGAGGAGCAGACTGTGTCTCTGGTGGATGTCCTGGAGGAGGATGAGGAGCTGGAGGAAGAAGCTTCAGCTGTACTGGGAGGAAGTGACTCCGATCACTGCTCATATCCTCAGGTGAGTTCTCTTCCTCCTCAAGCCTGGAACATTTAGGCCACAACTTTGGTGCCCTTTTAGGATATTTATATGACTCTGTGTGTGTGTGTGTGTTCCAGGGCTATGTGAAACGTCAGGCTCTGTATGCCTGTAACACCTGCACACCAAAGGGGGGCGAGCCGACTGGAGTGTGTTTGGCCTGTTCATACAAGTGTCATGAAGGTCATGACCTCTTTGAACTCTACACCAAAAGGTCAACACTTGGCTTTAAATTTATAATTAATTAAATCACATTAATGCTTCATTCAGACCAGTGACCTGTTTCTGAGTAAGATGCAGCCAAAGCACCAGTAGCTCAGAGAACACGAGTCACACACACACACATCGACTGTTCCTCTATTGAACCACCTGACTTGCTCTTCTTCTTCTTCGGTGGTTTCTGCAGGAATTTTCGCTGCGACTGTGGAAACGGGAAATTTGCTGAGCTGAAGTGTAAACTCTTCCCTGTGAGTGTTGCTGGAAGAATGAACATTTGTGTTGATTCATACAGCTGCTTCAATCCAAAGCTGTGTGCGTGTGCGTGTGCGCGTGTGTGTGTGTGTGTGTGTGTGTGTGTGACTGTTTCAGGAGAAGGACAGCATCAACAATCTGAATAAATACAGTCAGAACTTCTTCGGACTTTACTGCACTTGCAGTCGCCCTTACCCGGACCCAGATGACCAGGTGAGATGAAGTGCTGAAGTCACATGACCCACAGGTGTGCTCACCCATCACTACCCGTCTGCTCGTGTGTGTTGTGTGCAGGTGGAGGATGAGATGATTCAGTGTGTCGTGTGTGAGGACTGGCTGCACGGTCGGGTGAGTCTGAAACATCACAGCCGTCCTGACGATAGTTCTGGGGACTGAAATGGTTCCACCGCTGATAAAAGTCCTGATGATCAGTGGGCCTGTTGGTCAGAGACCGCAGGGGGTCTGAGGGACCGGGGCAGTGGCGCCCCCTGCTGGTCACTCACCTCACCTGTGTTTGCAGCACCTGGGCCGTGTGGTTCCAGACAGTGTGGAGCTCCTGGAGATGATCTGTGAGTCCTGTATGAACAAGAACACATTCCTCTGGACCTACGCCGCACACCTGGCAGGTAGCTCCTCCTCCGATATTAACACATATGTGCATGTGGTCACCATGACGACGGCAACACGTGTTACGTTCTGAATCCGTTCCAGTCTCACAAAGTTAGTTCACGTTCTCGGCGGTCGCATCTTAAACATGTTTGGTGCCTGTTTCACAGGTGACGTCATAAAAGATCCTACTTCCTGTCTCTGATGCACTTCCTGTTCAGTTCCAGGCGCAGACAGACAGGTGAAACAGGAAACGACAGCAGACGGCTCACAGGACTTTCCTGATGAGGCAGCAAAGGTGAGGGTTTCCACGGCAACAGCGTTCAGTCAGGGTTGTGGCGGCGTGCTGGCGTCCGGGCAGACATCAGGTGACCTGATGGATGGTCAGGCTGTTGATGTGCTAAACCTCTGATCGCCACCAGGGAGAAGACGCGGCCCCGCCCAGCTGTAAGCGCAGCCGCGAGGAGGCGGGCTCCTGCTGCAGGCTGAAGGAGCTGTCCCACCCCGCTCACGCCCCGGGCCGCTCGGGCGCCGTCTTCTGGCCGTCGTCATGGCGCTCCAAGCTTTGCACCTGTCACGGCTGCCAGGTAAGACTCACCTGAGCCTCGGTCGGCTGGGGCGGCGATGACATCACCGTCAGCTGACGCGCTGCGTCCGTGTGGTCAGGAGAGGCTGTCGGCCGGCGGACTGTCCTTCCTGCTGGATGAGTCGGACACGGTCCTGGCCTACGAGAACAAAGGGAAGAGCAGCGAGGAGACGCGCCAGCACGACCCTCTGATGTCGGCGCTGGACAACCTGAACCGGGTCCA
>BJFM01003889.1:11542-15232 GCA_016586285.1 Arothron firmamentum | reverse complement strand
CCTCCTCCTCCTCCTCCTCCTGGTCTTGGTGGATAAACAAGGTGGATAAATTGCATCCGCTTTGCGCTGGTGCGTGCGTGACTCACACGGCCGTGTCGTGCCAGGGTGGAGGCCGGAGCGGCGCTGCAGGCTGCTGGGAGGAGAGAGCCAGGTTGGGTCGGCCTCAGAGCAGCAGCAGAGGGAACCAATCCAGTTTCAGGGCCCGGTTCTCCGACCAGCCGTGAGCCTCCGTCATGATTGTGGTGCAACAGGTGAGCAGGTGAGCCATGATGGCCCCTCCAAGGAGTCTCCAATCAGAACCCTGCAATTAGGAGAGGAGTGGAATTAAGGTTCTCTGGGGGCCAAGCAAACCCCAAGGGACGGAATTAAAGACAGGTTAGGAAAGAGCGAAGGAAAGAAGAGGGAGACGGAAACAAAACTGTATCTAAAGGTTTCACAGAGGCAAACTGGGTTCCGAGCCCTTGAATGCTAATAACGAGAGGAAGTAAAGCTGCTGGAAGCAGAGCTAATAAGAACTCCTAATGAGAGTTCTGAGACGATTAGCCATTAAAGCACAAGGACACGGACACGATGAATGAAAGGACAGAAGTCTAATTAGGTTCATAAAGAAAGGAAAATGAAGCGTTTGCCGCTCATTTTAAACGTGTGGCGTTTACGAGGAAACGCTAAACTCATCCGGCGCGTGTCCAGATGAGTCCAGATGTGTCCAGATGTGTCCAGATGAGTCCAGATGTGCTCCAGCTTTGACAGAGATGGTCGAGATTTGACTTTTCCTGATGCCACGTGCACACTCGCCGCTCTGAAGCCTTCACGGCGGGCCCGGGACCGAAGTCCGGTCCAGGCCGGAGACCAGATGAATGGCAGGACCACAGGACGTGGGTCCAATGGGACCTCAGCCCAGCTAACGCAGCTACGCCGTCCCCCTCAGGAAACTCTGTGAAGGACTCACGAGTCCCCGAACAACAGGACGATATCGATCCGCCGCTATTGATTGTTTGAGGACGCGGCTGGCGGTGAGTGACTGAGCGCTTCCTGGGAATCAACCACAGCTGCGGCCGGAAAGCTTGGGAAGCTCAGGTGAAGACGAACCGCGAGGACAAACAGACGGAAACAGACAGCAAGGACACGGCAATACCCGTTGGTGGTGGTGAGGGCCTCGCAGCAGGCGGCCAGCCTGCAGCTGGGCGTCGCTACTGGCTGTTTCTGGGCGTTGCTCAAGCCTTCTCTGCTGGACATGGCATCCTCATGGCGTCCTCAGGGCGTCCTCGGCCGTGTGACTTTGCTCCTCGTCTCCCTCCGTCCTCACCTGAGCCTCTGAAGCACCGCCACGCTGCGTCCTGTCTCATTAAACCAGCCTCGCTCGGCTCCAGCCGTTCTCTCCACCCTTTCCAGGCTGCGTTTGAGGCTGTTCTGAACAGGCTGTTTACACGGACCGGCTCGCTCCATCTGAGCGGCGTCCCGCCGCCCAGAAGCCCATCGCTTTATTGACAGAACTATAATTGACTCGGCTCTGCGGACTGTTATGTCACAGACCAAACAGGCGGTAAATGGGCGGCCTGTTTGGCTGCATATCTGTCTGATATTGAGGGTTTCTGGCTGCAGCAGGCAGGCTGGGACTGGCTCCTGGACACGCTCCCCTTGGACACAAACAGGAAAGTGATGAGAGACACGGCCACACTTTCAGGCTGTGGACAAGACGTCCCTGTAAGGCTGCCGTCTGACTGGCTGGTTCTGCCCTCTCAGCCGTCTCCACTGGCTTTCTTCAATAAAGAAGAGATGATGGAGGGGCAGAAGGATGGAAGGCAGGGCGGCTAAACAATCCCCCGATGTCAACTCTGCTGTCCACGTCCAACAATAACAGCAGCCACGGGGACGCTGCTCATTTTCTGCCATTGTGAGACAGCAGACGTGGCGGGCGGCCATCAGCCGGAGGAGGAACCCGCCGCTCGGCTGCTCGTTGAGACGAATTCAGAGCAGAGACAAGAAGGGAGAAGGAGGAGAGGAAGAGGGAGGGAGGGAGGGAGGGAGGGATGTGGCGGGCAGCGTGCGTCTTCTCTGAAGGTGGACGTCCACGTCCTCTCCATAAGTTCAACGGTGGCTCTGAAAGGTGGAAGTTGGACGTTTTTGTGTGATTATTGACGTGACTCTGGGGTCCAGATTCAGCCGGGGTGGCGAAGGAGAGGAAGAGGAAGAGGAAGAGGAAGAGGAAGAGGAAGAGGAAGAGGAAGAGGAAGAGGACGAGGACGAGGACGAGGACGAGGAGGAGGACGCTGGGACGCTGACTGCTCAGCGTTCCCTGTCCCCCGCTGGTGTCATCGGATGGTCCAACTCAACCAACACTGGCACACACAGGACCTGCGAAGGCTTAACCGTGTGATAATACACACACACACACACACACACACACACACACACACACACACACACACACCCACACACACACGCACACACACATATGCACACACACACTGCTGTGCTGGATGTGGTGCACACGCATGCATTACTGCACCGTCCCGCTGGGACATGAAGTAGTAGATAGTGACAAATGATCTTTACAGAAAGGCTCGCAGGCGGCGCCGCCTCGCAGCTCTTTCATGTCCTCCAGCCCGGAGTCAAACTCGCGTCTGCGCTGCCAGTCGCTCTCCAGGTAAAACTGCTTTCATGCCGCCGCGGCTCAGGGTGTCTGCAAGAAAGTTGCTCTTTTCCGCTTTTTCTAGTTTCTCTTTTCCACATTTTCTCTCCTGGAAAAACCGCCTTTTACTGGCTGAGGCGCTGGAACCAGGCTGGGAGAAGGTGCGGAGAGAAAGAGAACGAGAGGAAGACAGGAATCTGCAGCCTCAAATAAAGGAGCAGCCGGCACGAAGATGAAACGTCTGGACCGGCGTTTGCGTCCAAAGCCGTCGTCCTCGTGGACGTCGTCTCACGGGAAGCCGGTTTATACGGCTGCAGCTCAAAACCCAGAGACGGAGCCCGAGCAACAGTAGAAGAAGAAGAAGAAATAGAAGAAGAAGAAGAAGAAGATGAAGAGAAAAGCAGGAAGGAAGAGCCGAAACCTCTAAGTTGACAAAAGTGAAGAACAACTCAAAGCAAAGCTGCTCTTCTCTCCCTGCAGGCTCGCTCACTAACACCTGCCAGGTCATGGTTACCGTGCCAACAGCAAAGAGGGATGGAGCCAGGAAGGTTCTCACACACGCAGGCCTTCCAGAAGTTCACCCCTGACCACTGCGACCCAGAGTGGGCTCAGCTTCAGCTCGCATGCTTAGAAATGTAGCCGACGACTTCCAGGGCGCCCCCCCTCCACACACACACACACACACACCACACACACACACACACACACACACACACACAGATACACACACACACACCCAATCCTAACAGATTCAAAGGGAGGAGGCTCTCCTTGTCACAGCGCCAGCGAGGCTTTCATCAGAATCCCATCAAAACCTCCCTCTGTGCGCCTGCTCCCAGACTACACAGATCCCATTTCAACAGAACCAGAACCAGAACCAGAACCAACCTGCCTTCCATGATCTGCAGCACCGCTGCCAGACTTCTGGACGCGCCTCTTTTGATGGGATTTGTAGCTTTTTCCTCCGTTCTTCATCTTCTTTGAGTTTCCTTCCTCTGGTTCAGGCAGCCTCTGGCCCGCAGCGGACCCGAGCACAGACGGTACCGGCTAATTATGTT
>BJFM01003889.1:4042-6542 GCA_016586285.1 Arothron firmamentum | reverse complement strand
TATCGCTCGCCTGCACACAAGCGTTGCTGTTGAACTCCGGTTTGTCGGCAAGTGCGTGCATCCAGTCCTCTCTCTCTCTCTCTCTCTCTCTCTCTCTCTCTTTGTTTGCTAAAATCCGCAACAGTGAGTTCTGAAAGAGGCTTATCGCGGTTTTTGGCATCGGCAAACTGACCCCGTTCAAAAGGCAGCGCCAGTCAGAGATGTAACTGAGCCGCGGTCGCAGGCCTGAATGCATCAGGACGGACATCAAAGGAGGGCTCGTCCGGGAATTGAACCTGGGACCTCTCGCAAAGCGAGAATCATACTCTTAGATCAGAGGTGGGCAAACTGAGGCCCGGGGGCCACACGTGGCCCGATGAACTATTTAATCTGGCCCACAGAGCCTCAATAAGTTCTTCAAAAGCCAAACTAAGGGGGTTGCCAGCTTGATCGGTTAGAAAAAGGTTCAGACTCCCCCTTCACCTAGCATGCTAACATGTCCTCTCAAGAAGGTGGAGCCAAACATCATTTGGAGCTTCATCATCCATCTCTAGTGTGACCAATTTACAGCCTCTTCAAGATACTTTCTCAGTCAATCGTCCATCGCACCACCTGGCCGGCCCGTTCATCAAGATCTAAAACCCAGCCTGGCCCCTCAGGATGAATAATTGCCCTCCTCTGTTCCAGCCCAACGAGCCGCACACGCCAGCCAAGGCGTCGAAATCAACGATCCCGGCGTGAAGCTGGAGGGCCGGCGTGATCGCCCCGCCAGGCCGCGGGCCTGTCCAGGGCGTCACTCCGCATTTCACCAGACGGCCTTCAGCTGCCCGAGAGCCTTAAGAAAATGGGAGGAGGGAGTCGGAGGAGTGCATGAATACATGAGAGCCGATGGGAAGTTTCCAGCGCGCCTCCGTCCGAGGTGCGTTCACGGCCAGATGAGCTCGGCGTTGGCGGCGTTCAACTCCAACCAGGCGCCGCTGTGACAGGTCGGCGCGGCGAGGAGGAGACGTGGAAAACTCGATTTCAAAAGTTTAACCGACCATCAAAGTCTGAAAGTTTCAAAAAGACTGGCAGAGCGTCAGAGTTTCCTGAAGAGCATGAAGGCAACACCCGGAAACTCCTGCAGGGCTGATTAAAGCAAATAAGCAGCAAAGTCTCGGAAATAATCTGTTTACTTAAACTAGAACTAATCCAATTCCTGTAATCTGATTACAACTGAGGCTCCAGCCCTGGGACGTACGAGAACAACACACACACACACACACACACACACACACACACACACACAAACACACACACACACGTGCATGCAGAAGATCCCAGGACTGGTGTGTTTTCTCACTCCTCCGCGGTGGCAGATTTATCGCTAAATATTCAGCGCTAAAGGCCTCACCGTCGGCACGCTAGCGCGTCTGCGCCCGAACCCGACCCGCAGCGAAGGTTGAGGGGCCCCCCCCCCGGCTGCGCTCGGACGATCTGGGAGTGAGACGGCTCGGATGGGGGAACAGAGGGGGGGAGATTTGGGGATTTTTCCGATCATGCAACCGACTCGTCGAAGCTCGGCGGCGAGGAACGTGAGCGGGGGTGGGAGGATGCAGGCGTGCGGTTGGCGGCTGGAGCAGGCGCTGCTTAATGGGCTGTTGACGAACGGGCCCTTTGTCAAACAGAGGTCCCGGGTTCAATTCCCGGACGAGGCCTCCTCGTGTGTTGAGATCAGAGGAGGTGACCTCTGCGACCTTTCTCTTTGTGCTCCGGGAGCCTCTGCTGCTGATCATGTGATCAGTCTTTCTTCTTCTGCACTTATTAGCTTCCACACAGTCTCTGCCCCAGCACGCGGAGGGGGCGGAGCCTGGCGGATGGCCAGGAGAAGCCCTGCTGGGGGCCAAAGTGGGAGGTCCGAGCTCCTTCAGGCTCTTTCCGCCCTCGGGGAGCAATTAGCTTTCAACGTTTTTCCAGCAGTTAATTGAGCCGTAACTGTGTTTTAATGGAGGACGTTAGCGCCGCGTTCGTTAGCACCGCGTCCGTTAGCGATGCGTCTGTTAGCGCCGCGTCACGCTCAGCCTCCCTCTTTCACTCCCCTTGACAGCCGACAACTCAGGCTGACATTTACACAGTTTTGACAGAGGACACAGAAATGCACATATTAAAACACACACACACACACACACACACACACACACACACACAGCTGTCTTGGTTTTATCTCAGGTGTATAATTGATGGAGACAAATTCGGAGCCATAGAGAGTCGCTGTTAGTGACACTGACACAGGCACACACAGTGAATACAGAGCAGGCTCCACTGCCAGCTAGTGTGTGTGTGGGTGTGTGTGTGTTGTCTGACGTCTCGTATTAAGCATTAAGCCAGCTCTTAAATGCACAGGGATGTATGAGTCACATTGATTAGTCAGCCCTGCGCTGGTGTGTGAAAGCAGCCCAGCCTCATTGGTATGCTGTGTGTGTGCACCCGTGGAGCACGGGTGTTCGTGTGTGTGTGTGTGTGTGTGTGTGTGTGTGTGTGT
>BJFM01003886.1:32256-53083 GCA_016586285.1 Arothron firmamentum | reverse complement strand
ATATATATATGCATTTTTTTTTTATTAGAATTTTAATGATTTGCGAAATGCAAATAACACAACAAATAAAAACCTTTTGTCTCACAGACGAACGCTGCTGTTAATTAGCTCAACGCGGCGACTCTAATTAGATGGTTTTCTGTGAAAAGAGTTCAAACCCCGAAAAGGGAATAAATCTGCTTAATTAGGTTTTCATGAAAACAATCCAACTGCAGTTGTAACAAAATTCTGCCGCTGTCGGATTTACGCAATCAAAACGAGCAATGTAGAAAAAATCTACAGAAATATTTATAGAGGAGGCAAGAGGCCTCAATTACAAGAACAACAAGGTTTGAGTGGTCTTGGATAGTGTGCAATTGTTTTTGGGTTATAAATTTCAGGGTTCTAACGTTCTAATCAAGGTACTGCAGAGGCTCGAGGTGCAAATGATCAATGTGAATAAAGATCGATTAATTTGGTACTTCACAAAAGAAAATAGGTTTATATTGACGTTATTGTTTCTGTTCTTGTTTGGAAACAGTGGAAATGACTGAATTAACGCAGTGTTTTACCGCCACCCAGTGTCCATTTGTTAAAACTACACCAATAATATTTATTTCTACCCCCTGAATCGATTTTATTCTGTGAATGACATCAACTTGACACTATGATAAAAAAACATTTAAGTTAATTTTTACAGACAGGGGCTGATGATAGTAACAATATTGCAAATTCTGGAACAGCTGATGTGAGACGAAAGTCTTGAGGTAAGTCCTGAAGGAGAGATGGTGAAGGAATGGAACAAGCCTGAACAGTCTGAAAAAGGCCAAAAGGGGCTATTTTTAGCTAAAATCTGGCAGCAGCACATACGGCAGCTAGAATGACGGATGTTCTTGGAAAGAGCATCAATAATGCAGCGAGGACACATCAGACTCAGCCTGGTGGACATGTCACTTTAGCATTTAGAGACTGAATTGGATGATGAGGTTTGTCACTGTTTGGCTTTCCATCGAGGTCTCTTTAACAGCAGACTAAAAACTCCAGGAAGGATCCACCTCATTGGCACTGGGCCCTCTGTATCACAGCAGGGATGATGTTCATGCAGTCTGACACCTGTTTTTGTGTTTTACTCAACTTTTTAAAATTATTTTTATTACACCTCAGTTGAACAAGTTCTCATATAAAATTACACAAAAGTTATTATTTTTCTGTGATTTCTGATTAAAATGTATGCATATTTTGTATATATTCAACAATTTCCACAAAGTTGCACAGTTAAATTAATACGTGTATGTTTTTCAAAACACATTTATTCCATTTGAGAGATTTTTTTGTTTTTAATTTCAGAAGAAGTAATTTTATTCTCCCACACAGAATTTAAATTCCTGGGCCCTCTGAAGCAGCTGGGCCCTAAAAACCTTTTCATCAGCCAAAATCAATGCAATCAATAACAGTAAAATACTGTTGTTCGCCCACTCAGGTTTATGAAGACGCCTTCAAATGCTCATCCAACATGGAAAAAAGAAGCAAGAAATAGATATTGTTTGTTATAATTAAAAGGGAGAAGCCCTATGATTTAACTAGAATTCAAATAATTAAATCAAAACATGCAGTTATTTCATCTTTCATGAGCCAAATCTGCAGTAAAGACTTTGCACTGTTCAATTTTTTAATACTGAGCTAGTCAGGCTGCTTTATTACCACATCATTCAGAAGAACCTCGAAGGACTGTCCTGCACCAGAACCGGATATTACTTTGCTTGCTGTACCGGTGGCTCAATAATAGCTGACTAATTTCCATGCACAACACACTCTGAGTCTTACAAGATCTGTTACACCAGCTCCTGGTTAACTCTATTGTTCTGAAGTCGTTCACATTTGACTGATCCCGCAGCATCTGCTTGCTTTTCATGCTAGAATTGAACTCAAATTAGGTAGATTGAACTAACTTAATCCCTGTCAGATGCAAAGTCCGACTTTGATGTGAAAATCAGAGGGGTTTTTTGGAGGTAAAGCTCATTAAAAAAGCATTAAATTAGTTTGATGAGCATGAATACATCAGGTTGGACAATGAGGAGCTAGCATGCGTACAGTCTAAACAACACACGTGTGATGCTGCTAAAAGCAGGGGCGTTTTTAAACGATGCAGATTTCACTAGACCCAATTATACGTTTTCAAATTGCAATGTTATTTTTATGAAATGAAGTTTTCGTGTTATGAACTTTCGTTCACATTTCCGCTGTACGGGTATTTGCGAAGACTGACAGCCGCGTCAGCCAATAGGAAGACTCGGCACGCATCACGGACCAATAGAAACGCGTGGGCAGGTTGTTATCAAGTCGTAAACGGTTAGTAACAGGACGGGCAGGTAAGTAAGATTTTCTGCTGTTATTTTCTCTAAATTAATTTACATTAAGCTTGAGACGGAAAAAAACACGCACTAGGTTTAGCCTCCAGTTGTTCATTCTGAATGAGGATGATTTTTCCTCGAACACGTTTCTGTCATACGTGCAAAAGCAGCAGTCATTGAAAAGTCAGTGTGGGATCGGGAGAAAACAAGCTAGCGAGCATTAGCTTAGCCTGCTAGCAAAGTTGTCGGCTATTGGCTGTTAGCGGTGTACATCGATACACCTCAGTCTAAGCGCTAGCATGGCTAACATTAGCTTCACATCTCAGAGAAACTACTAATAGTTGTAACAACAAACATCCACGGTAATAATTCTGTCACATGATTGTGCATTCAAAAGTTAATTTGCACCATAACTTGTGATTTTCGAAATGATCCTTAAAAAATAATTTAACACCTTAAACTTTTTCTTAAATTTGCAATGATAACGTTCAGGTAGAAAATACTTGGCCAGCTAGCGCTAGCCTGCGAGTAGACAAATCTTTGGAATTTCTCATAACTGACACTTCACAACTTTAAACACAGTTTTTGAGTTTTTGGCTTTTAATTAAACTAATTTGATGGGGTTTTTTTTCCCTTCTTTTTCTCCAACATTAGGTGGCTCGTCATTTCAGGTGTGGACATTAGAATCATGGCAGCTTGGGTTGCTGAAAGGAACGTTGCAATGCTGCAGCTAAAGGTATTTCTAAGTAGCATTTAATGTTATTATTTTGGTATATTTTGACGCAACCATAAAGCGACGCTCTCTGTCTTAAAAATGAGTGTAAAGTTGTGGAAGGGCGTTCACTCAGACAGGAGTCACGTGATGAATATGTATAGATGGGTGCATCCCTCTGGAGGAATTTTAGACCAAAAAACATGCTGTATTGATTTTATTGGAGGAATTTGAGGGTGCGTTTCTGGAGCTGGAGGCTTAAACATGGCCAGTTCCAGTTCTGACCTGAGGAAGGATGGATATGAACTCAAGGATAGATGCAGCTTTCTGGACCATCAGACACACTTGTATCCCCTATGGGAATATAAATCAGATACATATTTTTTAATTAGTGTTTGACCTGCCATATTGATCATTACTTATTCATATACTAGTAGTTAGTCTAGTTGATGAATGGTGCATAAACTTATGCAATCTATTCAAACATTTAAGAAATTAGTATATTAGATGTATCAGTGTTACTCTTCATAAGGTGTAACAATGTGCCAAAACTTGCAAGTGTTTCTTGAGAAGTGGTTTTTAATTTAAAAATTCTACAAAATAACAATAGAAGCTACTTGAATCGTCAGCCTACAGTGTGCACACAAATCCTGTAAAATGGCCTGAGTATTGAGTTGCATTTCATTGGAAATCTTTTTAGTTTCAGTTTTTCTCTCATTTGTTCTGTGGTGCAGCCCTTCTGTCTGAATTACGCATCAATAGCAGAATGGCTCCCTCTTGTGGTCGTCAACGGTCCATACAGGAGTGCCGTGGTCCCCGCAGAAAATCGGTTAATCCATTTCTCCTGAGGGTAAAAACAAAACAAAAAATCCAAGCATTTAACGAACGTCCGGCTATAGCAGAGCAATTTGTTATAGGATATGGTCACGCATAGAACATGTGTTTTGTTTTAGTGTTTGTCAAAACAGGTGGTTAAACGCAGCTTTAATTATAATGAGATATAATTTATGTGTTGAATTTGTGCCGTGAAGAGTCCCGTATTTACGGCCCCGTTAGCAACAGAAGCTAGTGTACAAAGTTGTCAAACTAGTGCAAATGGACGACGTTGTGTTTTGGAAGACAATGCCCTCCTGTGGTTTCTCCTTTGGAGCTTTTATGTCGTTTCTTATCTGCCCTTTCCCCTAGTGGTGAGAATGAGAAATGTCTCCCGCCTACCAGCAACACGCACACACACACGCACACAGCCCTTCTATGTTTGTCAGACTCAAATCCGAGGGAGAGGAGCTAGCCGCCATTTTCTAAGCGTCTCTCCCGAAAACGAGAGAAAAAGCCTGACGACAAACTGGCCTCTGGATTACCTTTTGCGTACCGAGAATCGGATTTTGTGTAGGACTGCGGTGGATTTACACACGCCGGGAGTAGTTTGGGGAAGAGAGGACTTTTTCACGGCCTTGTCTTATATTCGCCGTAGCGGCGAGGCGAGCTAGCTGGCAAGCAAGGTGTAGATCGTTGATTCGCCCATTGCGTGGATCCGGAACGTAACCCCAGCGGCTCTGTAAACCGGGCCATTTTGGCAGTCTGGGTGCATTTTTTGATTGATTAATGGCAGAGTGAACGACACAGGCCGTGCTTTTGTGTTAGCACGCCTTGGTTTTTTTCCACCGTAACTGCAGGGGATTGTTGCCGAAATTCCCTCGGATAGTGCAACCTCGTCACGTGGTAGGTTCCTCCTTTTTCTTTGTTAGCGAGCTAGCTCGACAGGCAGGGTCTACTCCCAACTTCTCAGCTTTTGACATATGTCCACGCACCGTGACGCCGTATTTCATAATCAAACGTACCCTACACGGGGCCGAGGACGGCAGCCACAGTTTACATCCGCCTGCTTGTTTTTATTTCCTTGTTGTAATCGCAATGCAAGCCCAGTTTCCACTTTGTGATGGGTTAAACGGGTTTTAAGTAAGTTGTGATGCATAACGAGCGGAGAGGTTTGCTTGTTGGAGCTAAACTATGGCCTGTCATGTTTGAAGGGCTGGATTTAACCCTGACGTGAACATTATTGATGCTCTGGCTCTTAAAAAACCCCGTCGTGCATATTCCTGGCTGTTGTTGACTTTAAACTATCAGCGTAGGTTACGTAGTTCGAGTCTAAATCGGCTGCTGGTCTGACCACTTTGCTTGCAGATGCCGCTCGCTTTTTCCACGGAGCTGTTTAGATCATTTGAGCCGTTTTGAGGAGATAGCTGCTGCACTGATGGTCGATAGCGTTTCACCGCAGTTGCTTCGGAGGCTGCACGCTAGCTTACAGCAGGTTGTTTCTTACATCAGCAGCTTTCTTCTGCTAATGCTGGCCCCAAAACGAGCCCATCTGTCTGCACGAATTGAAGTGTTTCCGAAAAAAACAAAACAAAACCCGACGTTTATTTATTCTGGATTTATTTATGAGAACAGGCTTTTTGCAGACGGGGCTTTGGTGCCTAATGTGTATTCATGTCAGAGCAGGGAGTTGGTGAATATAAAATGACGTTAGCAGACAGACGGATGAGCTAATCAGACCTTTAAAGTGTTTTTGTGAACATCGGGAGACATTTTGGTGATTACGTTATGCTTGGCTAACGTTTGATGTGCACAATTTGTCGCATCTCCAGCGAGGCAGAATTCGGCGTTTTTCACCTCTTCTCTTCTGGTTATATAATTGCTACAGTTCGACGTCTGGGTTTTGTGCTTGCGGCGTGGATCGGTTCTGTGTGTTCGGATCAGAACGGTTAGGTTTAGCCAGATGAATTGCATTGCATAATCTGCTTCGGAAATACCAACATGGCGTAGTGCGCGCTGACTAGAAACTGCGGTGAAATACTGAGCCCTCATTCATCCAAGCCTGCAGACGGTGCATGGACGTGCAGCTCCCTTATATCTGTTGTTTGAAGGCTTTTTTACTCCAAATTTAGGCCACTCAGGCAGTAGGTGTGGATAATATGCCACCCACTGTAATAATACCCGATTTTAATCTACTTATTTACTGGTATTGTGCTCCTTTTCATCCTCGGAAGCATTTTGCTGTGGTGATTATTTTGTGAAATAATAAGACAATTTAATGAGATCAGATAGAATTTACACAGGAGCAAGGGCAGGATGACATCATGCACTATGAACTAACGCTGGGGCCTAAATCCACCTACTTAGGGCCTGCATGGAACCCTGTTGTGCACGGACTTGCCAGGGCATATGTAGGGCAGTGGGGTTTGAAAAATTTGCATGAGCTTTTCCTGTTTTTGTCTGATCAGAATTTCAAATGCTTATCTTAAAAACAAGCCTTGTAAGTAACCAACAATGACTGCCTGTCCACACAAGCATGGGTGTAGTGGGAATTTTTATTGTCCCGATGTGTGACTCAAGTTTTGTTTGTTAATGAGATGTGAAGGGAAATGGTTCAAGTTGTCACCAGTAACTGAGCATAATCACTATTGGATCAGTTGGCTCATGTAGATTTTTAGCTTCTAGTGGGCCAAAGAAGCCATACATATTCAGTTTTAGAATGGACTGGTGATGGATTATTATATCTCCCCCTATCTGAGTTAAACATTGTTTGTGTCTGTTTAATTCTATTTTGTGGTAGCTGTCGTAAAAACTGTAATTTTGGTGGGTAATTTTGCGGTACTGTTCAAGGCTTACAGAAAATGAAGTACAAATATTCCACGTGGTTTACAAAAAACAGTCTTTTCTTCATGATACTTTGGACTCGGTGTACAAAAGTTTTTGTGATTAATGTTTACATGTAAGCTACACAAAGTTCTGATTGTGCTGGGACATAAACTAGCATATTCAACACACCAAGTTGGTTTGTACATGTGTGATTTGTGGGCGGTTACTTATGAATTTTGTGGTTTTTCTTCCAATCAAGAAAAGAAACTGAATATGTTGTCATTTGTATCAATGCACAGATTGACCTTGTATTAATTATTTCTTGTTTCCTGTCTTCCCCCACCCCCACCCCCGTGTTGTACCTAGGCTGTCCTCAGGTGGGGCAGTAAGCGGGTGGAGTGGAGCAGGCCGCGGTGCCCGTCCCTCTGCACTGCATGGCTGCGATGGCGCCCGCTCTCACCGACGCCCCAGCCGAAGCTCACCACATCCGCTTCAAACTGGCTGCCCCATCCTCAAGTCTGTCACCGGCCAGTGCAGAGAACAACAGTAACGCCAGCAACATCATTATCCATAGCAGCGGCCCTGCCAAGTGCAAGGCCACCCCAGACGAGTGCCCTCTTGACTTCTGTGGCGGAGACCAGGATCAGCAGCAGCAGCAGTCCCAGGCAGACACTGTGGCCCAGGCCTCGGCCCTGGGCAAGCTCCAGCCCCTGGTGGCTTCGTACCTTTGCTCTGATGTGACATCTGTCCCTTCCAATAAGGAATCGATTAAACTGCAAGGAGTCCTAATCAAACAGTCTGTGTTGAAAAGCCACAGGATACTGCCCAGCTCCCTACTCAACGGAGGAGGAGACTTCCTGTTGAGGAAGCGTCAGGCGATAGAACTCTCTGGCAGTCAGCTCAAAAGCCTTATGAGTGGCAGCACCAACGGCGGCGGCCAGCCCCTGGCACCTGTTAATGGTCTGGCCAAGAAGCTGGCCACCATGTCTGGCTCTGGGTGTGTGGTGGCAGTGAATGGCGACAAGCCTTCATCTGTAACAGACTCTCAGTCCCAGAACCTGCCCTTGGACACTGAGACCTTGACTACTACGCTATCAGGGTATATTCCTCTGAAAGGAGCCCTTAAGCAGAAGCCTTCCTCTGAGCTTTCTCAAAGTCCAGATGGAAATAACCTGGAACAGCCAGTGCTTCAGTCTGTTGCACTTCACCCCTTTATCCACCAAGCCCCAAACCCCACGGAACAAGCTAATCTGGAGGAGGCGGATGTGCACGGGGCCCTTAGTCAGCAACAGGGTTCAGATAGAGAGAGACCAGGTAGCAGCCAGCAGGGCTCCCCATCTTGTACGCCTACGCCTCCTTTACCCTGCAGCTCCTCCTCGGACAGCCTGGACGCTCACGTTAAGGAGCGCACTCTTCTCAACAGCAGCCGCCAAGCTGAGATCGAAAGCCGCTTGCGTCGCCTGCGCAAACGTCTCCAGGTTGTACAGGCCAAGCAGGTGGAGCGCCACCTTCATCAGCAGCTGGGTGGATTTTTGGACTCGGCTCTCAGTCGGCTCGCGGCTGGTAACCGCAAATCGGAGATGTCGACCCCGACAGCGGCGTGGAGGACCGGACGCCACTCTACAAACAGCAGAGACGGCCTGCGTCGCTTCCTCAAAAGTGGCACAATGCCCTTGGAGCTGGAGAGGCTGTATCTTAGCGGCTCAGCCAATCTTCACTCAGCAGAAAAGGCCTTTGACTCGGATGTAACAGAAAGCAGCTCTGGAGGGGACTCCGACCTGGAGGAGGAGGAGCTGGCCAGGGCGGACATTGAACAGCGACACGTTAAAATGTAAGTAAATGTGTACACAGGCCGTGACCACTCTTTTCGAGAGAATTCACACTGAAAAAACGGACATGTTGCACAGAGCTGAGGAACTCTGTATTTCTGTGTTCTGTAATCGGTGTTCAAGCCCCACAGGTGTTAATGACAATCATTAGTGCCTGGTTGCCTCAGTAGTGGTAGG
The DNA here is from genome assembly GCA_016586285.1 of Arothron firmamentum. NCBI lineage: Eukaryota > Metazoa > Chordata > Actinopteri > Tetraodontiformes > Tetraodontidae > Arothron > Arothron firmamentum. The sequence goes on along the minus strand of BJFM01003886.1, from coordinate 44,396 downwards.
CTCTTCCAGGGAGGGGTAGGAGATACCATTTGACCAGAAAACACGTGCTGTTATGTGGGTGGTATCATCCTCTGCACCGCGCCGAGGCTGCGAGCTGAGAGTTCTCCCATCACACAGCTTCTTCCTGAGAGGGCAGAGACCAAAACCAAATGTTCTGTTTATCTGTAGAGGGAACGAGTGAGCTCCCACAGAGCCAGGCAGTGTTGAGATTTAAACTGAAACCAGGATGGAGGCTGGAAGTATGGGCTGCTCGTTTTTTGTGATGCTGCCTGTTCAGATGAGGCTCACCTTGTCACTGAAGGAGGTCATGCCCTAAATGTTAAAAGAATGAATCAGGCGATCAGGTCAGCAGTGTTAATGACTTACTGAACTGTCTAGCTTTGGTAAATTATTAACCGTGTCACTAAGAATGCAGATTATATTATTCTACAGCGTTGACTTTAGACCTTTGACCTAAATTCATATGAAATGTAACATGAGGTGTGTGAGTCAGTGTTTTTATTAGATGCGATCCAAAGGTCAAACTTTTAGCAATAAATTTGAGTTTGTAATTAAATTAATTGTCTCAAATTTTCATTTTGTGGTTAGATTTCTCACCTTTTTTGTTGAGGGTGAATGTGGAAATGGTTGGAGCAGTTATTTTTGACTGGCATGTTATATAAACCAATTTGGGGAACTTAGATTCAAAGAATTCTGACATTTATCATGTTGCATTTTCTTTTCCTGAAAAAAATTAAACATTGACTAATATCTGAATAGTTTCTAACGCAAAATGTGAAACAACAGTTAGATTTCAGGTACAAACTGATGATAACAGGGAGGTATAGAGATAATAAAAGTTGAAGTTCCTTGAGGGAAGTTTGTTAATCAAACTAGATTTCTCGCAGCCTGATGTGAGTACTGCACCGCCAGGAAAGATATACATTTTTAAAATGTATCGAGCATCATTTAATTTTAGAGACTCTCCATCCAGATCTGTTTATATAAAACACACTTCATTAACCAATATTGATTAGGATCTCCCATTGATAAAATTTGAAATGCCTCAAAAGTAAATTAAGTTGGTTTCGTTTTTAAAATAACTGAGAATGTATGTGTGTGTGTGTATGTGCATAATATGCTATTATAAAGTGTTGAGTGATGAGCTCAGCTGCACTGAGATCACGTTAGTGGCAGCATCATTTCTAGGCCATAATTATGAGTGTATGTTGTGGCGTGACCTGAGGTAACGTTTGTGGTTGCTCACGTGGTGAACACCAGAAACTAACCTCCTGAGATGATGTCATGTGTTGTTATTCAGTGACTTTTTTTCTTTTCTTTTTTTTTAACACTTTCCATTTTCTAATTGTGTTCATGTTCTGGGTGAAGACAACTGTGGTTTCTGCCCGTGGTTTGTTTATACTTGTATAATCACGTTTTTGAGATTGAATGTTCAAAATTTTTCAAAAAGCAGCTACATTTCAGACTGGCCTCATTGCCACCAACGTTATTTTATCTCATGAGGGCAGAGGCGCACAACCAGGAAGTGTTTGCTACCGCCCGATCCAGAGCTCTGGTAGATTATATTTTCTGATAAAAACAGGATTCTTACTTCCCATAAATACATTCAAACAGTTGATCAGTCAATTGATAAAACAGACTGAATAGGTAGTAAAGGTTTGCATGGTGTTGGCTCTGTGCTATTGTTCATATAGGTGCAAACGCTGTACATTTGTACTGTCCATACCTTTTAACAGAAGAGTGACACCCACAGGACTGGGCTCGACATTGCAACAGAATAATACATTTCTGAATTGCTGTTAAATTAAGAAAAGAAATTGATCCCAATTCAATTGAATTCAGTTCATCTTTATTTATTGCAGTGCACTGATAAGCTTTCATTTTTACCCAGAACGGTCAGGAAGGAATGGAAGTTAATTTGTACATCATCGATTTTTGCTTATCAGAAATTTAGCAAGCATTGCCAAATTATAGAGATTTATGTTATAGTGTATTGATGTCAGTTGAAGTAAAACTGTTTCTTGACTCCAGGTTGCATTTAGGTGCATCCTTTCATTCCTACAGGGCCTCAGATGTGAAAGCATAAGGACACTCACAAGGTCACAGTGGTCGTTTTGAGTGTCTCTGATAAGATGAGAGGTAAAAGGGTGAAAGTTTCTCAGCCTCTTTTGAAAGGAAACATCCAGATTATTTAAACTTGTATGTTCTCCTGCTGCTAATCAAGTGCAGAAATGATTACAGACAGTTTGGTTCATTTAAAAAGTTGTCTGTTTTATGAATATTGATAAAGGAGAAACCAGAGATCAGTTCTGGTTTCCAATGGTGACCAAGTTCTGAGCTAATTTGATAACCAATTCATATGTGTTATGTAGGAGACTTGTTGAGCTGAATTAATGCGACCTGATGCACATGAGCAAGCCATCTGTGGAACCTCATGCATGGCTATCACAAATGGTGCTTGTTGCAGGTTTTTCAGTGTTTGCCAAGTGGCAGTACATGTGAGCTTAATGATGCTGCGGTCACTGTGAGAGCTGCTATGGAAACTTAAAACCGTCCATCTGTACCAGCGTTAAATGCAGTCGTCATTGACATGTTCTGTCATCGTTTGTCCTCCCAGTGGTTCCTGCCTTTCTCTGTCGTAGCACGTCCATGTAACTGTAACGACCCTGACTGGTAAAATAACATTTACTCTCTGTTAACAGTGGATGTGTTACAGCCTCACACAGGCAGTTGCTTTATCATCAGCTGACTTTCCTGCCCTGAGGAAAATTAGATATTTGCAGTTTTTAAATGGGTGCAGCGCTTGGCTTGTTGTCTAAAACTAATCTCGTCCTTCCAAATTAGGCTGTAGACATGTTTTGCTGTTTCTCAGGAGGTCGGGGGTCAACCAGCCCACATTATGGCCATTGGTGTACCTCAGGCTCTCTCTGCTTCAGCCTCTGTCTGACTGAAGTCCATAAAGGCCTCGGCCTCGTGTGTGCTGCCTTTTTTTATCCTGGCTGCAGCGTGACTGTGACAGTTGATTACATTAGAATAAGACATTCACAGGAAGTCTGCTCTTTGGATGTGACGTGGACTGCATGGATTTTTCTGTTGAGAAGCGTGTGGGCACAGTTTCTTGTTTCTGAGGCAACAAAAATGCCCATCAGGAAATCTTAGCTTACATAATGACTGTTAGAAAGAACAATGACAGCGTTTCTTTGGTTATCTGATCAGCCACAGCCACACCGGTGTTCCCGGGCTCGGTGCGTCACATGATGAAGCCATCGGTGGATGATCAGAGAGCACGTTTGTCCGAGCTTAGCAGCAGGACGGTATAAAAGCAGGGCTGCTTGGTTGGCTGAGACAACAGCATTCCCTCCCTGGTTCAGCGTTATGCTGCAGTCTGGGCTGTTTTTTCACCTCTCCTTCCGCTTTCTGTTTCTACAGTGTCTGTTTGAGCTCTGTACAGTAAGATTCTGTCACATTTGACGCATCTGGATGCGCTTAGCTGAAGTTCCTCAACACGAACCCACAGTTATTACATAACCCCCTTCTTTTATGTAATGACTGCTGCAGCACTCCGGCTGGATTTGCCCTCTCTGATTTTTCTGCCCCACACCCTCACTGTCCTTCCTGGATAAAAAAAATAAAATAAACGCTGCTTCTCTTTTAAAGCCTGAATCCAGGAGAATAAACCAAAATATATAGATTGATTTTCATGAATGTTTGATCTTTGGATGGTTTTATTGTTCTCCTTTTATAACTAAGCTAAAAACTAATTGATAGATTAATCTAATTATAGTAGCATTGCGTTTCTTACAAATCAAAGGTTAGTCTCATCAACTCCCCCTTTGCTTGAGCAGAATTTTAAACAGAACTGCCGCCTGAACATATTTGCATAATTTGAAGACCGTGGCACCCATTGCCCTTGACAGAACTGTTTTCTCTTGTTGGTGTTGCAGAATTAGATCTGATCAATCACATTAGCAGTTTTCCAAATTACGAAGACTCTGGTTGTGAAACATGCAGCTGAGGGCAGTTTTAACTACTTACCCAACATATTCCACTAAACTGGGCATGTTGGTAACGTACAACATGTAAATTAACCTTTAAATAAAAGCCTGTAGGAAACGGTTCCAGTAGACGTTATGAAATTTAAGAGTGATGTGTTTTTCTTTGTGTAGACGTTAAACGCGCGCGTATGCACACACACACACACACACACACACACACACACACACACACACACACACACACCAGTGTGTCCAATCTTCCTTGGTCAGCTGCAGCTCTCGGTGGCAGTTAAACTGGTGTTCAGATCTGAGGTTCCCACAGTTTTTTCACCATGGGTGGGGCCTGTCTGACTCTGCCATTGTTTTTTTTTGTTTGTTTGTTTGTTTTGTTTTTTTACACATCTGCAGTCCATGCTACAAAATTGATGGCAGCTGCTTTACTCACACAAGCATTAGGTTTGACTTGGCACATGTACTGTGGTCATGATGATCAAATGGATTACCTTCTGCTTCAGCAGAACAGTTCATCTGATCTCTGCCCCACTCCAGGATCTCTGAAATCAGTCTGTAATCAGAACACTGGTAACATCAGATTAAAGTATTCTTATAGTTTAATTTCTACCTTTGAACATCCACACTCTGTCCAGTAGTTTCTGGTTTGGGTGAGGTGTACGTAGTGAGCACGGATAACTACTGTAACACACCATGTCATAAAGAATTTTCAAGAAAAGAATAATAATACCAATATACAGACCTGCACATGAGTAAGAGCTGGTAATGCGTGCACGTCATGTTAGAGGCAGGTTTAGTCTTTTTCCAAAGTTTGTGCAGCCTTGTAACACGAACTTGTTTCAGACATTGTGGGGTTAGACCAGCACAGTCCAGTTCTGCAGAATTAGAACGCTGCTGTGAGGAAGTGGAGAGTTCTAATCCAGCTAGGGAGCACAGCGCTGGGGCAATTAACTGTTAATATAAATTCTTAGATTTAAAATGTGGAAGGCGCTAAATGTTTGCTAATGCTAAATGTTTTCTTATTTAGTCGAGTTTATGACAAGTTACAATAAAAAAAACTGAATTTTGCTTGTAGAAATAAAAGAATAATTCCCACACACACACACACACACACACACACACACACACACACACGTCCATCGCCTCTGCCCGCTGAGTAGCTTCTTTTCATTTTTTTCTTTTAACAGACAAGATGCTACCCTTTATCAAAAAGGGTAGCATCTTGTTTGTTGCCGTGGTGGTTTTGCTAGGGGCAGTATGGCGCAGTGGAGCCCAGCACCATACAACATATGTGCTGTATCCAGAGAAGCACCACAATGGAAATCTGCTGACTGCCAGAAAACGGTGGCTCCACCAATTGCCACGGGTGCTGTGTGTGTGTGTGGGGTGGGGGGGTTGCCCTGGTTAAAAGGTGGGCGGAGCTCCTTGCCTCAGGAGGGTTTTCTCAGTGTTTAGTGACCTCCCATCCTCTCAGATTAATGCTACGTGATTTAGTGATATTTTCAAATGATGCTCTTCACCATGTTTGAGTGGTTTCAATATTCACTTGTCACATGATCAATAACAGCTGACTTTTTCTCTGTCAGTTAAGCAGGTGACTAATTTCCTGGTTGTGCATTTAATCGACCCTGCCACAGTCATGGTTCACGTGTGCTTGCACTGTTGTTTAATTATTACTTTGACAGACGGCTTTAGTGCAGCTGTTTGTTTCCTGTTTGTGTGCAAATTAACTTTTTAAGTCTATGGGTTACAGCCACTATTGATGAACCTGTTCTGTTAACAAAGCCATGGTAAATATCAAAGACTATACATGTAAATGTCCTGTTTGGTCCGAACTGTCCAACGGTCGATTATTGTCCCCCCATCGTGTGACTCTATGGGGCTCAGGATGCTCTGGTCTGATATGTGCTGCAGTTTGTGTCACGTATGTGGAGCCACCAGCGTTCGTCCCTCCTCTCATCAGATCTCATTGATCTGATGTAGTAGCCACAGGTGTGTTCAGGGCCGTCTGTGTGTGCGTGTTTGTTTACCTGTGCAGGACGCCTTGTTGGCAGGTGAGACTGCAGCTGCGTCTGCAGCATTGTCTTTAACTATCTGGAGAAGGCTGGATTATTGGTTTGCTTATTTCAGCACTGACCCACCACCCCCACCCCCTCCAGCATTACTGTGGCCTCTACACTGGTTTTAAAGCCCGTCTGTTCCTCCTCAGGCTGCAAGAGTTTCCAGGCCCTTGTTGTCCCCCTTTTCCTCCATCTCTTTCCTCTTTCCTTGCCTTTCCCCTCCCTCTTCTCATGCTCTCAACTGCAGCATTTACAACTTCCTTCATCCTGCTGTAGCCCTCAGAAATGAAAAGAGAGGGGGGTGTGGACAAGAGCAAACATGAAGCGTAAGCTCTATCTTTGTCTGCCACCTTACTCGTTCTTTTCTTCATTGTTGGTTTCTGCAGCTTTTATTGTGTGGAAATGGCGCCCCCACTGGTCGCTACTGCACACTGCCAGAGCAGACATTTTCCTCTCTGTCTCTGAAATGTCCTGTATGTCATCCTGGAAAAATGGTGCATTCTGCTGTCCAACCACATTATTTAATGGCATGAGTGTTTTAACACCTTTTAAAGATTGTCTCACATTTGTGAGACATGTTTTAACATATTTGAGTGGTGTGTTTTTCAGGTGACTGCTGTTGCCTTTGCTTTTTACCATTTAATTTACGGACCTCTACAGTTTGAGAGAGAAAATGCTTCAAAACTCAGTTTAATATCACTGAAAACACAGAATTAATTTGCACAATAACTGTATTGTTCATTAAAGACATAAATAACTATCTTAGGCACATTTCTCGTATTATAATTCCCAATTAACTTCCTGTTTCACTGTGGACAAATGTTTGCCATTAGTTTTGACTGTTTATAGTGCAAGAATTAAATTAATAATCCAGATTGTATCTAGAACACACACTAGGTTTTATATTAACATAAGTTCACTTTGTGAAACACAACTGTGACTGGCATGAATGTTCAGTGAATTAGCCCTGGACAGGAATATTGCAGCCCTGTTATTGATACCGAGAAAATTGACAGTTTAATTTTGATGTTTGCATCTGATTGAAAACATAAACCTATAAAAAGGATTTCCTGTAATTGTGTTTGAAGCCGTTAGATGTTAGAGAGAAGCAGTTCTAGCCCCATCTCTGCAGCAGTAACAACAGTAGCAGAATCATTCAATGTTTAGGTGACATGAAACGAATCCTGTTTAAATTAAAGCTCAGCTGCTCTGTCCAGAAGTCTCCTCTGTCTGACTGGTAGTGGAAATGTTTAACTATTCCCTCCTTCAGGGTGACGCGCTAGCAGCAGAAACCTTTCTGACATGATTCACCTTTCCTGTCACGCAGATGGAAGCGAGCGGAGAGCCGTTATACCGTGGAGCGAGCTGCCATCATCAGCCACTGGAACTGGCTCCAGGCCCACATCTCAGACCTGGAGTACCGAATCCGCCAGCAGACGGACATTTACAGACAGATCCGCGCCAGCAAGGTCAGTCTGGATTGGTACCAGAACATAACAGAGCTGTTCTTTGCTGTGTACTGTGCTTTTGTTTTGACGTGAGTTTCCTTGGATCATCCTGAGACCAATGCTGAGCTCTTGAATCTGTAGGGGTCTGTGGAGCTGGGAGGCGTTCCCCCCAGTCTGTCTGCAGGTGGGACAGAAGTCAAATCGGAGCATGTTAACACTCAGGTAAGTGTTAGACTAGAAGAAGTGAAGATAAAAGAACAACTTTTACATAAAGTTGAATGTTAAACATTTTCAGAGGAAACAAGTCGTTCCCTCATTGAGTTTTGAATAGAAACATGAAACCAGTTGAACCAGTATAGCCAAAGGAGTGCCCTGAGTTGTTTTTGATGAGTCGTGCTCCTTTCCCTGATCTTTGTTAACTTTTGCCTCTATCTCCTGGCTGCTTTAAAGACTGCTCTGGGACCAGTGATGACTTCACACAAAAGCATAAAATGTTCATTTAATCTCAATGAGTCCTTTTTCACAAAATCCTACCACACTTAACACATCCAGTATGTTTGCTCCTCTGTCTGAAACTCACCTGAATGAAACGGATGAAACCTGAGTTCTGTTGACCTTTGTGTTTGACCTCCAACACGGTGACGATGTTTGTCCCCTCCCCACTGACACGACATCTAATCCGGCTGCTTTCATCTTATCTGTCCATGTAGGACGTTGCCTCGGAACAGACGGAGCTCACAGGCCCCGCCCACATCACCAACACCGATGTTGGCCCTCTCAAAGGTCAAAATGTGCAGCCAGTGAACGGCGTCATCAGCAGGTACAGATCATGGTGGTTACCTCACATCACTTCCCGAGGCACTAAAGGATCTTTGGAATTTGATTGGATGAGCTGACAGTTTTATTATTAGTTATTTGAAACATCTTTTTTCAGTTTTCATCTGTATTTCAGATTGTGCTTGCTGATTTTTGCGTTTGTGATGTTTCTTCTGTGGCAGGATGGCAGAGAGTGCGGACATGAAGCACCAGCAGCCGGTGGCTCACGACAGCACGTGCGTGGCTGCGCGCACGCGGCCGCTCATCAGCTGTCGGCGACGGCGGCTCATCCAGCCCAACACTGTGACCAACCTGAACGGGAAGGTGAGCGCTGGTGCTCTGACACAGCACAGGTCATGTGACAGGCTGCTCTGCCTCAGGCCAGGAGCATCTTTTCACCTTTTGGTTGACTAATTTCGCAATGTGAATGTTTGAAATCCCGCTTTTACTTTTGTTATCGTAGTTAAACTAGTTAAAGCTTAAGTGACTGAGTGTGGAGCGGCTGTAGAACCGATCATCCACTTTGTGTTCCTCAGGCCCAGAGAGGCGGCGGTCTCTGCGCCTGCAGGGTGAACTCCAGCTGCGTGATGTGCAGTGGCCGGCCCACACCCAGAGAAGACCCTCAGTATGAGCTGCCCACCCTGGAGCGCCTGTCAAAGCTGGATCTTGGCGTCCACCCCATCCTCTCCTTCCCAGACGGTCAGTGCTGCGCAAGTCTGTTTATGCAGCCATTTCCTGTTTTACATCCAAAGGGGAAGACAAACAAGGCGGGGCCACAGACGGTCTCCTTACAGGAAGTTGATGAGGCACTATATTAACAGTACTCTCAAAGCCCTGGCCTTCTTGTTTATGCTTAAAAACACAAATAGAAGCGACAGATTCTGGTTTTAAGTCTTTCATGTTGTTGAGACAAAAACCCCCAAACTATGGATGGATCAGCTGACCTCTTGTCATGTTTGCACACTGCTCAAGTCGAGTCTTCTGGTCCTGCAGATGTTTGCGTCGGCCTCCGCCTGCAGCAGGTGATGAAGAGTCAGTGGCAGAGCAAGTCGCTGGAGCGAAGTAAACCGCTGAAGAAGCTTTCGCTCAAAAACAAACTGTCTTCATCCAAAGAGAAGCACAAGTTCACCAACTCGCTCATGGCAGTCAGTGAGTGCACACGTAAAGACCATCGCACCAATCAGCAAACTGAATCACTCAAATGTGAAGCAGGCTTAGCCCCTCCTCTAAGTGAGGTGTTAAGCGTGCATGAGCATCTGCATCACCAGGATTGGTTGTTCTCTGCAGGGCTTGGTCACTATAAGAACCGTGCAGAGAAGCAGAGGATGATGGACGGCGCCATGAGCAGCAGCACTTCTGTCCTGCACACACCTCGAATGGAGGCTCAGAGTCTGTGTAAGGCCGAGCGCCTGCAGGCGCTAAACACGCCGTTGGGCCCATACGACAGGAACTACAGCCGCAAGAGGTTAAGAGAGCACTCACTGGAGCGGACGGACTGTGAGTTCCTGGAAACTGGACCTTAACGCAGAAATCAGCACACTTCAAAGTCTGAACATGCTCTTGTGTCCTGCAGCCTCTCCCAAAATCTTCATGGACTCGAGCGCCCCCTGCCCAACACTGACCAACCTGCACTCTGCACTTCACAGCCCCCTCCCTCGCCAACTCTCCACGTCTTCAGAGAATGCCATGCCTCTGGGTGCTGGCAGCCAGAGCATCTCAAGCACACCTGTACACAAGCCGTTTTTTTTTTTTTTTGTTTTTTAAATCTGCATGATTACCATCTGATGGACATACTTTTAGTGAAATTCTGTAAATCCAATTTGATGTTTTGTATAAACTAATCTTTATTTTCCAGCAGCAGCCTATCAAGAGGCGGCGAGGTGAGAGCTCCTTCGATATAAACAATATCGTCATCCCCATGTCTGTGGCCGCCACCACCCGGGTGGAGAAGCTGCAGTACAAAGAGATTCTCACACCCAGGTAACAACAGTTGCTACCCTGCTCTACACACTCTCCCCTTTACCTTCCCAGTGCCTTTACCGGTTTCCTTGAATCATTAATGTTTGTGTTTGCTCAGTTGGCGAGCTGTGGACGTCTTCTCCCAGCCAATAACAGAGGAGGAAGATGAGAGGGAGGTGAGTGTTTGCTGAGAAACAGCGGCGCCTGGTGGCCGAAGGCTTCAAGTTACACTTGTCATGATCCCTCTGCTCAGGAAGCCATGTTTTCACGTCATTGCTAGCAACTCAGTTATTGAGTTGAGTGAATTAACTCTGAAGGTAGTTTTACAAAAACATAAAAATTAAATCAAGAATTTAGGGTTGCATGACGTTAGAAGTGTTGAAAAATGTTACATGTAAAAGCCCAACGCAGATCCACCCACCCAATGCAGATCCACATATCTGTAATACTTTATTTGTCAGGCTATTGATTAGTATACAATCACAGTAGTTCTGACGGTGCTCTGGTTGGTGGTTATCCTCTTTAGGTGGAGGATCTGTCAGACGCTGCCTTCACACAGCTCCATCAGCCATATGAGGACCAGGAGCGTTCCCGCTGGACCTGGATGGCTTTGGCTCCCGCTAAGAGGAGGGGTAGCAGGTGGGTACCACCCGTCTGCATGTTCACACACAAGCACCTCCTGGTATCAGCTGACACGTGTCCACACCCCCCCAGGTCATATAAATCCGTGGATGGTAGGACAACCCCGCTGCTGTGTGGGACCAACCCTCCCACTCCTCAGCCTGCCTCACCAGACCCGGGTCACTGCCCCATGCTGCACGACTACAGCTACATGCCATCGCCCATGAGTCCCGCCAGCCCCGACACCACCTCCAACCCCCACACGCCGTGCTCCAGGGACTCCCATCGACTGCTGTCCAGCGAGGACACGAGGTGCTCGACACCAGACTTCACCTTTGAAGAGCGGGTACGTGATTCACTACCGCATAGATTCAGGGTTGAGAAGTGCCTTTATCAGCCTTTCACCCAATCTGAGATGATTAAAGGGTTCTGTTTAATGACCCTCAGTGTTTACATGAAAAAAAACACATGTGAACATTGTACTGTATTTAATCTATGGAATACAGAGCTACGTTTGATTTTGCTGCCTTTGACCTTTCAGACGGTAGCACCGTGGGAGCGCCGTGGCTTCCCTCTGGCGGAGGACCCGGAGCCCGAGCCTGAGGTTGAGCACCACGTGAGGCCCAGAATGAGAAGCATCTCAGGCTGCCGAGCGGCGGTGTACGGCCGCCTCGACTCTGACGATACGGAGCCGCAGTGTGATGAAGACAGCGGCCCCAAAAACAAGGGCCCCGCTTACCGATGAATGACTGACAGGCTGAGGTCCCTCTCATCTCCCAACGTCACCGTCTGGCATTAACAAGCAGAACCTCAAAGCAGATTAAGATATGAAAATGGGTTCCTGTTGTTTGATATTCAAACATCAGTCTGATATTTTTCACAGTTTTTAGTGAACATTACAGAGATAGAAGCCTTTTCCCCACACTCGTTTTGTCACAGCAAAAAAGGATAAATTTAAAAAAAAGGAAAAAAAGTGTAAAACAACACCGTACAAAAATGTTTTCTGTAGTAGGCTAAACAATGTACATGGGGGCTTAGTGGTGTTTCATATGTCGCGTGTACACTCGTAGCGCACTATGTAGCGGACTGCTCAACATACGGCCAAAGGGTGTTTTCTTTTTTTTTTTTTTCCTTTTTATTGATTTAGTTTGCTTGTAATTCCCATGTACATTTTTAGTGGCGTTACAAATAACAAAACAATAAAAAAAAAAATAGCCCCCAGCAGCAGC
>BJFM01003886.1:13154-25548 GCA_016586285.1 Arothron firmamentum | reverse complement strand
GGGGGGGGAGGATCCGAGGCTCAAAGGGAGTGAGGTGAACAGGTGAAAATGGCTGATTAAAGAGGACGGGGAGGGGCGTTTAAACGTGCTCATTATCGGGTTCATGTGGTGATCAAACTGGAGAGATTGTCTCCTGATGAGGAGACGGTTCAGCTACTTACTTGACCGCCTCCGGGTACATGTTTGATATTGTCTTTGGAGCCACACTTAGAGTGCACGTTACTATAATCCACCCTCTGCTCAAGTATCTTAACCTGGAAGAGTGCAGAGGTGAGGGGGGGGGGGGTTACTGAGAGGAGCTGAAGGCTGCAGGGGAAGAGCCATCAAAGCCATCAAAGCCATCAAAGCCTGGCAGCAGTGACGGGAAGTCAGCCGTGGCAAAGGCCTGCTATCCCGGGCTGGAAGAGCAGAGGACGGCGATGTACGCAGCAAGGATCCAGACTAAGATGGCGAACTTAAACTAGAATTAAAGTGACATCTGAACGCTCATTCAGTCGTGTACTGAAGCCTTGATTCCTGCTCTTAAAGGGAGAGAAGGTTTAGCTGCTATAATACGACCGACCGCTAGGGGCAGAACTCTCATCTGGATCTCAGAGACCTGAAACAAAAGCAGTTTATTCCTCTAGCAGAAATAAACGGGACACGTGGAGTGTGAAAACCCCGGCTCCTCACCTTGCCTCCACCAGGCGTGTGTTTTAAGTTGTCTTTAGAACCACAGCGAGCCTGGATGTTGGAAAAGTCCACCTTCTTGTCCAGGATCTGGACCTGCAGAATGCGAGAAAAAGAGGAAACCGTCTTCAGAAAGGACAACGCGAGGCGCCACGGGAGAGGCTGAGCCCAAAGGGAGGAGGAGGAGGACAACTCTTCTCACATATCATTATAGCTGCCATCCATACAGACAACCCTGAACTAATCAGATTTTACTCTGCTACAATCTGATTAGCTGGTAATCAGATCGTCATTTCCAGATTTACCGTAAAAACTGATGCAAACACACCGAAGCTCCTTACGTCTTCTCATCTAAGTCTTCTCAGTAGGTTTAAAGTTAATATTTTCTTTTAAATGTCTCACATTTATTTTCTGGATGCATTTTTTGAGCCACAACAGTCGAAATATTCCATCCTGCACATTATGGTGCTAAAAGCTTTACAGATGCCAGCTTTAATGCATTAGAGATTCTGCTCTGGACAAAAGTGTAATGGATAAATTGAAAAAATGCCCGTGACTGTGCAGAGATCGAGCTTCTCATCATGGATTTCAACACAAATGAGAGAACGTGTTTGTTTTACCAAGGCTTGGTTCTGATGATCATAACTGCAGAGATACTCAAGAGTCTGGTGTTGAGTTCATCCCTCAGTTACTCACATTGCCTCCACCGGGTACATGTTTCATATTGCCTTTGGAGCCACACTTTGACTGGACACTACTAAAATCCACCTTCTGATCAAGGATTTGTACCTGGAAAAGTGAAAACGTCAGCTTTTAGATTCTGAACGAAGGATGTCGTTTTGAAAGAAACAGACGGTCTAATCAAGAGTGGAAGGACTCTGTCACCAGTTTGGTATTTTGACCACAGCAGGGGGCATAATTAGAGGATAAAAGTCAAGTTTAATGTCACATTTGATTAGCCAGAAAAGGAGGAAAGTCAAAACGGCGCCACCTGCTGGATGGTACAAGCGACACACCTTCCTTCCACCCATTAGACTGTCTGATCAGAGTTCACTGCTGCTGCATGAGTGACCACATGCACGTGGAGAAGGAACCCATGCAGAAATCATTCTCTTAGGTCGGTAAATCAACTTCTTATTCTGCCATTCAAGCCTCAGTCAGACGGCTGCAGTTCTTTTACTTTGGTCCATAAATATCACAAAACTTGCTGCAACACAATTAGACCAAAGACGGCTAAACTGGGCACTGACACACCATCCGCAGCTAAAACACACCTTTGAAGACACACACTGAGATTTCAAACCGCAGACTGGAGTGTGACTTCCATGCACGTGTTCGTTAAATCGAGTGGGGCCGGTTTTTAGCCGTGTGTTTGCAACGCCGAGGGCGTGGCTGAGAAGACAGAAACCTCCAGTCTACGGCCTGGCCCGAGAGGCTGCAGTCAGTCCGGTACCTTTCCGCCGCCGGGCTGGTGCTTTATGTTGTCCGTGGACCCGATCTTTGACCTGATGTTCTTCAGGTCCGGCATGGGGGCTGCCGCAGCCAGCGGAGCCCGGGGGCTCTTCAGAGAACCTGGGGATTTGGGTGAAGAGCGCACAACCGCCACCTTCTTCACTTTGTTGACCTCGGCCGCCGCCTTCCCGGAGGGTGTCTGGCTGGAGGGGGACTTGGGCGTCCCGGGGCTGCTCTGTCCACTCTGAGCGTCTTCAACAAGGAGAGACGCCACAGTGTAAAAGGTACGAGGCAGACCCACAGTGGAATGGTTGGAAAGTGATAGAAAGCTCAAAGAAAGTGGAATAAAACACAGAAGTCTATTTAGAAGCTGGCAGAGTTTGATCGAGAGGCGATCAAACGGTGGCTAAGCAGGACTGAACGAGCGCTCTAATGATTGCTGCTTTGGCTCTCCTCTTTTTACCTTTCTCATTTTTGGGAGTGGGAAGTTTCTTGGCACTAGCTGCATCACAAAAAATACGACACATAAGTCAACCTTAAATCGCCTCGTATAGAAAACAATAAAATGAAAAGATCAGAGCGGGAAGGAGGGCTGAATGCAGACTCTTGGCTCGGTACCTGTCTGAGCTGGGGCTCTGGCGGAGGATTTGGCTCCGGCAGGTTGGGCCTTCGCAACCTGAAAACCAACAACACGAGGTTAAAGGTCACCCGTTTCGGCCCAGGAATTAACTGAGGTCAACACAAAGAAAGGGACATCAAAGACGGGTGAATCGCTGAACGGATGGATGGCTTGATGAACGAAAGTGTGGGATGAGTTCAAACTCCAGACTCTGTGTGCGATCCGCCCTGAGCTCAGCTCTGCTCCAGAGACCGGGACTTACTGCGGGCTGCCTGGGCCCTGCGCTGCTGGTTTTGACTGGGATGGAGCTGGGACCATTTCGGGAGGAAGTGGGCGTTTGCGCGTTGCTGCCCTTGGTGAGCGCGGGTGGTCTTTTAGGGGAGGAGGCTGGAGTGGTGGCAGTGGGGGTCTTTTTCATGAAAAAAGGGGAAAAATGAATACAAAGCAAAAGATCGGATGACAAAAATGATAAAACAAAAGGATTCGACGAATGAAAGTGAATGCAAACACTGGAGGATTATTAACGACGATTCTGGTCCTCCTTTCTTTTTAAGAACAGAAAATCTGTAAAAGAAAGTGAGGACGCGCCTTTAGAAAGGCTCTTGGCCACCTACCTTATCTGCAGAGCCGTTATCCATCTTCGCTTGAGCTGCAGAAAAGCAAAAACAACAACTTTAACCTCTCGGATTTCTCTATCAGCCCTTTCTCCTTCCAATGCACTTGGGTGGAAAAGCTTTTTGCTGCCAGTGAGGGCCTGGACACATTCCCACGGTGATGCAGCATGCACGGCGGCACAGCGGTGCTGCAAAACCAAAAGAAGTGGGTTGTTTCTGTGAGGTGAGGGCCGCATAACCAGCAGTGAGGCAAAGATGGAGCCATGAAACCAAAAGCTGGAGTGGGGAGGGAGGACGACAAGCTTCTCCTCGGGCTGCTGCGTCCATAGGCAGAATTTGGAGGGCGAGTGCAGCGTAACACACAGTAGAAGCTGCATTTGGAACTGAAATTAGTGGAAGGAGTTAACTGAGAGGACTCAGGACAGCAAACAGACCTTTGGAAACAGGGACCGGCACCAGAGACTTTCTGCTGGGAGAGCTCCGAGGGCTTGTTTTCTGGAGCTCGGCGGTGCCGGTGGTCTGAACCACAGCGCTCGGTGTGTCTGAGTCATCACAAATGTCGGGCTTTGAATGGCTGGCTGTATGTAAGGATGAGTCACTGCTGCTTTTTTCGGCCGCTGCACCAGATGGCACTTTGGTGAGAAGACTATCCCTCTCAGAGGCCTTCCTCCAGCCGAGCTCTGCCTGAAGAACATCTGACTGAGGCTCTGCGCTGCAGGCGGGGGGCGTGGAGGCTGCTGCCTCTTTGGGCTGCTCGGCCATGACCTCCTCCGCCGGGTTGACCCACAAGCTTCCGTCATCCACGCACGTCAGGTCCTCCAACGCCGTGCTGCGAACCAGAGCCTGGTTGCTCATCGCGGCCGCAGACTCGGAGGCATCCAGGCTGATGGCCCTCTGAGAGTCGGCCGGCCCGGCCCGCTCAGGGCTCCCCCTGCAGGCCGCTTCATCCTGCCTCATCTTGGAGCCGCAGCTGAGGTCCTCAGAGGCCCACACAGACTCGCTCAGCCTTTTCCCACACTCCTCCACCTCCTCACTTCCTGGGTCCAGAGAGCAGGAAGCTCCCATGGAGTCAACGCCCTCCCCAGCAGCTCCATTCTCAGCAGGCTTTGATCCATCGTCTGCAAGCGCAAACTCACTCTGGGCCGCGCCACCAGGCTTGTCTAATTATTTTGGAAAGCATGATTAATGACGACATTCACAGCACTTGTTCTCCATTTCCCCGTTAAAAAAGAAAGGGATAAATAACTTATATCCACGAGAAAAAGTAAAGATTAACCAAAAATCTCCCAAAAAGAAAATGTGAAGATGCAACAGAATTCATCATGTGGATAAAAAGATGGGAAAAGACAAAAATGCATCACGTTGGGGTGACAACAACAGAGGATGCATTCAGTGAACATTACACCAGGCTGCTCAATCAAGAAACGATTTGAATCCAGACCAAGTCAAACGATCTCGAGCATCTTCATTCAAGAGTTTGTAAGTTCCCTTGAGCACAATTTGCTTCAGTTGAAACCACCCGAGAGGGGTGAAAGTCCCTGAACGTGCCTGTTCTGAATCTCTCCATACTTGAATCAAATATTTTGCATTATTGATGCAGCGATAAAATGGTTTCGTTGCTTGTTCAGCTAAAAAAAAAGGCAGCTCTCATTGGTCAGAGGTCATCAGGTGACCATCAGCTGAGTTTAAGGTCACCGTTAGTTTTAAATAATCATAAAATGGAAAGTGAAAATAGCACATTTAGGTAAATAAGAGATTTTTTAAAAAAAATAATGACCTATTATAGAATTGTTTCACAACCAAAGGGAATTAATTAGCACCAGAACTTTTACTTTAGATGACAGAAGCTACTAACAGCTAAAATGGGGCAATGTTGATCGACAAGACTAAAGCTTTTTGACATTAATTGTTGCATAAATAATTCCTCTTCATATATCATTCATGAAGAATGATGCCTTTTAATTATTCAGTGTATAAAATTGCTGCAGCTCCTCCCTGAATGGTTTATAACACCTGGATCCATCTCCGAGAACAAACACGTTCTAAGTGCGATCAATAACGCGTAACTGAACTCACCTGTTGAAGCTGCTCCTCCCGCTGCTGGTTGGAACATGTGGAGACAGATTGAAAAGGTATTAGAGCACCAGCGGCAATCGCGTCCTGTCATTCACAGCCGATTAATACGTCCACTCACTGCAAAGAAAATCAATGCAAAGCCCAGCGGCGGCGCAGCGGAAGCAGGAAGCCCGGAGCGAACCACCGTTAAAGGTGTCGCTCCGAAACACAAGCGGGGAAACACAAACGGGTCCTTCAGCCAGGCTGAAGCGGTGCCACAGTGCCACACCTCGGCCGGTGCCGCTCCGGCCGCTCTAATGGTTGCGGCGGCGTTTCCAGGGACCGCCAGCGCTGCATCTGCTCAACAGATCGCGGGACTCTCAGATCTGACTGCGGTCTGGCTCAGGCCTCCTCTCCAAAATAGCCAGGATGCAACCATCTTTATGTTTCAGAAAAAGGGCCGCTCCGGTCTGCTTCTGATCATGTTGCTGTTCAAAAGGGGCGGCCACGCGCACACAGACACGCGTGCACGCACATACACACACACACAGCAAGATGAAAACTAAAGAAGAGCGAAGCAACAGAACGAGCCCACCAAAAAAAAAGCTCCACTGGCACCAAAAGAAAAGATCTGAGCTTCGATTTACATTCACACCTGCTTCAGCCGTGGAAAATAAAGAAGAATAAATCAAAAATAGTTTTAGAAACTTGCGAAGCATTTTTGCAGCAAGCTACACAAGCCCATTAATACCTCAACTCTCATGCTACAGCCAGCAGCTGATCAGCAGAACATCTGGTTTCTGACTGATGCTCGATTACAGTTTTCATCACTAAAAATCAGTTTTAAAATCAGCAGCTGTTTCTTTCCAGGCAGCCGTTTGCCAGAGTCGACAAAAGGAAGTTGCTGCTTTCAGCAGTAAAAACACAAATGATCTCCTGCGGGCCGTGTGAACGGAGACGCACAACACCTTCAGCGCCTGTGTTGAGGTGTTTTTAGCCCCAGGAAAATCTGTTGACATTGCCAACATTACAAGTTTACACAAAAAATAGTGGGGATTAAATAAAAATACGGTAAATTGATGGCAGGCTGAGCCAACACTGCGGTTACCTCTGCTATGTTGATGTAAATTAAGAAAAATACTGCCCTTATTATTACCGTGCAACACAGTTACAGCATTAAAACAATCAATACATTTGAACTTTTAAAGCTCGGCACATTAGCTTACAACCAGCCGCTGACTGTAGCTTCACCCACGCAGCTCTACAGGCACAGCCATGTCTGAGCTTCTCATCGAACTGAACGTGCGTTCAGATGAGGGGGGAGAAGTGAAAAAGCAGCTGGGGGGAGGACCAGCGTCGTACCCAGCTGCCCCTCATCTTGGTGGGAGGAGCTTTCCACCTGTGACGCCTCGCCATCGACGCCACCTTTCTCTGCGGAGTAAAGGTCAAGCCGGTCAGAGAACACAAGTCACTCGGGCCTGAATCCAAACGTGACATTTTCCTCTGGTTATCTTGGCCCAGTCAACACGTCTGGACCTTTGTGTTATTTCTCATGCTAGCACACACGAAGCTGGTTAGCGGGTCAGCTCTGGTGACTCTGGCCACTGTGTAACCAGCATTTTCCATGTTATAACACGAGGGTGGGCAATTATTTTCCCTGAAGGGCCACGTTGGGTTTTAGATCTTGATGAACGGGCTGGCGAGGTGGTGCAGGAAACTGACCCCCCCCAGTGAGGATCGGAGGTTAGCTAAAAATCCTGCTTGATGGACCTTTCACAGAAAATACTTTGAAGAGCCTGTAAACTGGTCCAACTAGAGATGGACGATGAAGCTCCAAATGATGTTTGGCCCCACCTTCTTGAGAGGACATGTTAGCATGCTAGGTGAAGGGGGGGGGGGGTCTGAACCTTCTTCTAACCAATCAAGGTGACAACCCTCTTATTTGGCTTTTGGAGAAATTATTGTGAAGGCTCTGCGGGCCAAATTAAATAGTTCACCGGGCCACATGTGGCCCCCGGGCCTTAGTTTGCCCACCTCTGTTATAACACACACGCACACACACACACACAAACACAGAAAGAGAAAGGAAATTTAAACCAATGCGGGTTAGAAGAGGACGCTGCGCAACTGAAACCTGACTGAAGCAAAGGTCAAACCAAACGTGTCTGAGTGCATCATTGTCTGGGACTAGAAGCGTCTGACACAGGCTGCAGCATGCTGACGCAGGGTAACGCTGCAGGTGACGGAGCTCAGGCTGTCGTACCCGGTATGGGCCGGTCCTCACCGGGGCTGCTCTCTGCTCCACAGAGGTCAGACACAGGCTTCAGCCCGTTCTCACCCGGTGCTGCTTCACCTTCTGTGAATTAAAGGTAAACTGCAGGTAAACGGCGAGCGGGGGGTGAGCTGGCGGAGTTTCACCGTCTGTGTACTCAGGTATGATCTGACCAGGCACAAAAGGCACTGCAGTACAAACCAAACCATAATAACCTTCCATAGTCTCTTTATCCACACAGCTAGCTCAAGGCGACAATGTGGCCTCTACAGAACTACGTCTTCTCAGAAACGGAGGAGATACTCACTTTGGGTTTTAGCGCCGATAAATGTGATGTTTATCTCCGCTGATGGACCTGACTCTGTCTGCCGCTTCCTGTTTGTACACAAGATGAGGGGAAATGGGGAGAAGGTCTGCACTAGCGAGGGCTGCAGACTGGGGAAAGCTAGGCTACGTACTAATTACATGTGGTTGATGGGAATCGGGAGGAGGAGACCGACTGTTAGCTACTCTCCAAACAGCCTGTCAGACCAGTTAGTGTTTATTTTATGCTCTCTCATGCTGACAAACAGGACAACACGATCATTTATCACGCTTTTTTCATTGCCATTTGGGCTTGATTCCCAGAATCTCCCAGTTCCCGAGTTAAACGGGATCAGGAGGGGACTGACCCAGATGCCTGGATTACAGGGCTGCAGCTGGACCCTCACAGCCAGTCATGCATGTTCTCTGTCCGTTATGTAAAGCGGGATTAGAACACTGTGCAGCCTTCTCTTCTCCCATTTTCCCGCGCCCACCACGGCCTGAATGAGCGCAGGGAAAACCTGAACTTTCAGATTGGAAAACCGGTTCATGCTAATTCGGACGCTACGTTGGTTAATGCGCACGCCGGTTTACATCCGGCCGGTCGTGAGCAGATTACCATCAGTAATCGGGTCAATTGACTTTGCAAACATGTCACAAAGGAATTCCCACCCAGGAACAAACAAGCGTCTCTGCCCTTTCAAGATACCTGAAATTCAAAAATATTCCTTTTTATCCTGCCTTGTTTGCATTAGTATCATTAAATATTCTACAACTGCTTGATGATCCTCCTTAAAATGCCAAAATTATCACAAATGCAATATTTCATTGTGTTTTTGGTCAATTTGAAAAACCGCATAAAGAGACTTTAGTAAAGTTTTTCTGTCAGCCGCACAGAACCTTTGTCAACACAACGTTTCATTATTAACGTCTTCAATATTGCCATGGAAACACTTCCTAAACCAACAACTCATCCTAATTCCTTACGTAACCCGTCTTGTTCAACAGCTGACTGAGCGAGAACTGCTGACGGTGGTGACGTAACCACCGGATGACGCCCTCCCGATTATCTCATCGCCTTCCGAAGACCGAGCTCACCCGAACGGGTCGGCACACGTGATCCCATCACCCAAACCGGGCTGCTCGAACTCTGACCTTTCATTTTGGCGTCTGCGGGGCTCCTGTGTCCCGTCTGGACGCCGTTCTCCTGGTGGTGCTGCTCGTGGATGCTCATGGCGGCCAGGGAGGAGCTGACGGTGTCTCCGGAGCTGTAGCTGTTGGAGGCGTTGTTGACGTAGTCCATTGCCAGTTGCAGGTCGGGCTGCAGGAACAAATGAAGGACAGGACGCGTCACATGACTGCTTCTTAACTCTGATGACAAGTTCCTAAAAGGGGACTTCAGGAAGTCTGGTTAAAGGATTAACGGTGATGATGGCGCCCTTCGTGGGTGTGAACCCGACCCGCAAACAGACCCCGAGCCTGTGAAAAGCAGTTATTTATACATCCTGACGAGGCTCCGTGCTTCATGTTACAGCCGGACTGACCAAAATAGTCCCTTCAGCACACGTGCCCACAAGGTGCACGTCCATAAACAACCTCTGACAGCCAGAGCAAACAAACACACCAAAACCAAGCTCCTCCCCTCCAGTCTTCACGGTGGCTCCAACCACACGGCAGGATGCTGCTTTCCTAAAACCTCCACTTTCTTTGTTTGCACAACAGGACTGACCCTGAAGCAGGAAGTGGAGCCGCTCACTTTGGCGTCCTGAACGCCACCGTGAGCGGACGACAGAGCGTGAGCCAGCACAAACGTAAACACACGCTGGATTACAGCTCAGATTAAACCCAAGCCTCGGCCAGATCAGCAGTTTTCACTTTGAAGCTGCATTTGGTAACCAGGACCATCACACACACACACACACACACACTTTTGGTACACAAACACCTTTAACCTGTACATCAGCCTGTATTTATACATCATATAACATTTGTTTTTTGCATTTTCAAATTTTGCCATCGTGAATTTTAACAGCAACATCCTGACTTTTTTTTTTTCACCTTTTTTGTTTTTCTCAAAATAACAGCACATAAATACATACATGATAACGTACAGTCATCTTATTAAACTAATAACTGTTTTTATTGCAGTTTTAAATCAGACGCATGGACCTTTAAAAGCAACACCAGCAGAGTAACAAAGACAGAAATTATTAATTTTAAGAAAAGACGCAAACAGATTAAAAACTGTTTTGAATTTGCCCCTTTTCTGTTCAGTAATTTTACTTTTAGTGGTAAAAATATATTTGAATCCAAACACCTTCGATGTGAATGCATTAAAGCACTTTCCTGTTCGGTATTTACGTAAAGAAAACATGTGCTCGTCGCAGATGCCTCTTTACGAGTGCGGTTGCCGTGGTTACTCCACCCTGGTACAGACACTCTGAGCTCAGCTATGTGACCTTCTACCTTTTGTGCAGCTTCACGTCTTCTGAACTTCAGACGTCTGCGCAAGCTTTCACGTCCAGACACAGATGGTGTGAATGGGAAACCAGTGGAAAGCAGCAGGAGCCCTCATCCAACACACACACACACACACGCACACACACACACACACATAGACACAGCAGTTCTGTTCATGTCCAAATCAAGTTTCCAATACTGACCTGGAGATCATTATTTTGAACAAAAATAGCATCACTGGCGTCCAAAACCATAAACAAGCTTCTTAATAGTTTGACTGACTACCTCAAACATGTATTATTCCAACATAAACTCTTCAAATTTCAGTAATTCAGATTAAAAAGACGCAAAGTTTTGCTTGTGATTATGTACTTACAGCTGCAAATGTTACATTTAGATCGATGTTCTCCGGAAGTTCACTCTCGCTAAGTTGCACGATTGCACGAACCCTTTTTGTGGATTTGTCTCTGAAGGCTCTTCTGGCCCTGGAGCACAAGATCCCCATTATTAATCCTGCTCACAAAGCCCCGATTGGCTCTGCTGGCCCCCTAAACGCTGGAAAAAGCCAGCGACCCCAGACCTCATCACTGAGTCACCGGGATGATCGGACATGTGAGCGGCCATTCAAAGACGCACGGGCGGCCTGAGAGGAAGGCTGTTCCGCTCCGGTTCTGCTTTGTTGACAATTACAGAAAACCCAGAGCCGCGCCAGCTTCAACCTTTCAACGTGCACAAAACTGCATTTGGAGACTGAGAGACGCTTGTGCGTCCTTTAGAAAGCCTGGCGAACAGTGGTCGCAAACAGCTCCGGGACAAAACCGCCATTGTGGGTTTACACATGACGGAATTCAAACAAGAGAGCTGCAGCCGTGCCAGCGCAGAGTCCACATCCTGGACCGAAGTGCCGCACGGGTCCTGGGCTGATACTCATGTGTGCGCAGGGACCGGCCCTGCCGGGCGGTCACATGGCGGGAGGCGGCAGCGGCCCCATATGCAAACACGACAGTCTACCGTTGCACCTGCTGCAGGCAGGAAGGGAGGCTCTGCTGAGGCAGCGCGCTCCTGAAGGCCGGGGGGAATCTGCACCCCTGGCAGACCCCCACCTCCCGAGCGAGGGAGGCCGATCGCTGCGCGTCGCAGCAAAGAGACCGAAAATGCGGGTTCCTTCCTCGTCGTTTGAGCGCACGTGTATTTGCGTGAAACATTAACCAGCTATCTCAGTTTGGGCTTGAATCAACAAAGGTCTGAGAGTGAGCGCTGAGCAGCCATTACAGCTTTATGGTTTCTGAGGCTGCTTCATACCGTCGGTTAATGTCTGCTAGTGTTATCCATCTACTGTGTGCTGAGAAGGGTGTCACAGCAAACAAACCCCTCCTGCAGCTACCAAACACCTGCAGCAGCTAGCTAACTTCCCCCACAGCAACCAAAATAGGCTACAACTAGCATGTAGTAACAGTAGAATGCAGGCACTACCACGCTACAAATATAGAACGCAACGTTAGCTGGAGCTGGCTATCATCTGTTGGCACCGTAACATCTGCTAAAGCTGGCTTTTATCTGCTCCTATCACACCTGAACCAGCTCGTAAACATCTGTCTCCATTAGCAGTTCTGTACTGTATCTGGCCTAACTAGCTCACCTCTGACTGTGCTACCAAAACCTCTGAGCAGACGGTCGATTACCGATTCTACTTCTTAACATTCTGAGGTTGTGTTAAAGTATTTAGACTCCTTTCAAAACAAGCGGCGGGATCGTGCACACAGGGCTGCTTGGAGCTCCGCTGAGAGACGGTGATGCTGCTGCTGCTGCTGCTCTCATGCTTGGCTGCTTCTGCATCACTGACCTACTTTTCCTCATCGTTCCCTCTCTCTGTGTTCTCCTCCAGCCTCTGGCACGGTCTGACTCTACCTTCCTAATGCGGGGCAGGGCCCTGCGATGGGTGGGGGGGGG
>BJFM01003886.1:0-13123 GCA_016586285.1 Arothron firmamentum | reverse complement strand
GGTGGCTGCGTCCCCCTCGGTTCTTAAATGCGGTGGAGGGGAGCTATCCTGCAGGGGTAGACATGCACGTGGCCTCCTGCTCATCCGCCAGCTACAAACACGTGTTCAGTAGCTGGGAAAGCCCACTGTCACAGCTTCCACCGCTGGCTTCACACCTCCAGGATGTGGAGGAGCCTCGGCCTAAAGGGAGGGTGTGTGCTGAGGTAGCAGGGTGTGGTTCACGCGGGACAGCTGTGACATAAACACAGCCGGTCCAGGACACGCCTCACAGTTCTGCAAGTGTGAGGATTCTCTGTTGCCACGGTGAACAGGCTCGGCTATTAGCCAAGGACAAGAACGCGGTTTGAAGGCCTCGGCTGCATCTCTCCCGTTTAACGGCACAGAAACACGCCGGAAATCCTTTCACAGCAGCAACATCGGAACGATGGAGATCGGTGTTACTTGGAGGTTTTTAAAAATCCACTCTTTTGCCTCCAAAACGAGTCAAACGCAGAAGATCTGAGGGCGTTTTATGAGACGTTAGAGGGGCCGAATGACTGTCACTGTCACAAGCTGTCAGGTTTGGCCAAAACGAGGCTGCCGGATCACCACGTAGGTGTTCGGCTGAAAGAGATGCTGGCATATCCAGACAGTTATGACTGGGTGGAGTTATGCTGAGTATGCTGGGAATGTTGGGTCCTCTCTCTGCTTTTAGGCCCCTGCAGCCTGTAACAGTTAGTAGTTTAGTGGAATACGGGTAGAAGATAGCCAAGACCCCCTGGACAGCAACATGGATGCTTTCACAGTGACATCAGCCTGCTAACATCCGGGAATTGTGGGATTTTACAGCCAATAATACAAATATGAGTGTTCTGCTCATGCTGCCACGTTGGGAAGACAACTGAGAGCTTCTGCAGATCAGTTCAGGGAGGGGAGGAAGGCCAGGGCGACCTTCACCGCGCAGGCCCACCTGAGCGCCTCATCCCCCTCAGCTGCTGCCAGAGGAAGGCCGGCGCGCACGCCAGCCTCCTCCTGCTCTGCGGGAATGGCTTCCAGCTGTGCTGACAAACCAGGCAGCCCTTCTATCAGCGCGTGGTGCGCAGCACCAGGATCGAGGTGTGTCTGGACAGAAAGCAAAGCGCCTCATCCACCCAGCGCGCACGCTGGTGCCACCCTCAGACACGCGTGCGGCGCACTAAGCGCCTTTGTTTTCCTGTCGTTTGGAGCTGGCAGAAAGGCTTCCTGGGCACCTTCTGTGGAGCAGATCTGAGCCCGGGCGGATTACCGGGCGGCCCATATGTGTCAGATAAGCAGAGCGCTCCGCTGCTGGGGCGGTGAGGCAGCAGAGACGCTCCGCTGTCGACGGGATGAAAAATGGGCTTGGCATCTGCGCACAGCGCCGCATCATCGCGACTCTCCCGAATCTGCTCCCTAAATAATGCAAGAACGGGAGCGTGCAGCAGAGGCGCACGCACATGAAATCTGTCCAGGGCTGCGTTCTGTTGCATCAAGGACGGTCAGCCTTGATGAACAAACGCTGCACGCACGGCGACGCTGGAGAGCATTTTTAGGCCCTCAGATGCAAGAAAGGAAGGATCCAGAAAAACAGCGGAGGAAAAAAGGAGACGTTTGAGGCGCCACAGCCGTGAATCCGCACTGACCGCGCACAAATCACGCAAAAATGACACAATTGATGAGCGCCGAGTGAGCAGCAAACACATAAAGCCGTGTTATTGTCCCCCTGGGAGCCTTTATTAATGAGATTACAGATATTCCGCGGGATTAGTGTTGTTACGTCGCGCAGAGAACAATCACCGTGCAGGAGAGGAGAGACGGACCTGCCGGAGGATGGAGACGATTTTGGTTCTTAGGTGTCCGAAATGTGGAAAACGCGCAGCGTTGGCGCTGTTTGTTGGGGGGGTGATGGCTCCTCCGGCGCCGGAGCGCTGATGGCTGCAACAAAAACGCCTTTCTGCCTTCAGCACATGAAGATGGAGACCGCGCGCACACAAATAACCGCCGTGCGCGACGCAAAAATGTGAAGAGAAGGGTGTTTTGCGACATTAGATGTAAATAGAATGCATTTGCCCATATGTGGGCTATTCCCATATGTGTAAACGCACAGAGGCCCAACCTCTCCCACCTCATGCAAAAGACAGAAAGTGACAAGGAGACGAAATGCCGATGGACCATTACGACGCGGCGGCCGGTTGGAGGCTTCGAGCGGCGGGGCTTCGGTGTGGTCGCACCGAGCTCAGGTTCGACTGATAGCAGCAGAATGTGGGTTTTTTTTCCTTACCTGGGTGCAGACAGCGGTGTTGCCTTCTTCAGCGGCGGCGGTCGCTCACCGGGATCGCGCAGCTCCTCCTCGCAGTGCAGTTGCCGGCCTGAGGGGGGCGCTGTGGAGCAACCGTCCGTGCAGAAAGGCAACCTGTCTGCTTCCTGCGGCCCTCAGACACGCATGAATTCATTCCAGAACATATTTGTACTTGCATAATCCGATTCCCAGTTCATCAAAGCCCTATTGTGGAACACAATTTAAAACAAACAATTAAACCTCTTCAATCAAGAGGTTTAATTGTCAATCAATCAATAAAACCCAACTTTGAACATGTAAACAAAGCGAGGCAGCTCGTGGATTTTCTACAAGTTTAAACACGTACCTTTCAGCAAGTCAGTGCTCTTCCGCTGTCTACAGATAACCCAATTTAGCTTTTTTTAGGTTGGGTTTGTCACTAAAAGACTCATGACTGAGAGGATGGATGTTCCACAACTGACCATCTTCCTGAGCTCTAATCAATAGCTTTAATCAGTGTAATTGGTGCATTAGTGGATTATTTTGGGTATCAACTGTTTAAAACCACCTTTAAAGTCATCCTCATAGATGTGGAGCGCCGCACTGCTAGGGAGGGAGATGTCCCACGGCAGATGATCCATTTGGTCACACAAAGGTCGAGCGTTGGCACACAAAGCGGTGGGGGCCGTGGGGGTGGGTTGGGTTGAACAGTAGCCCCTTGTGTCACTCCTCTCCCCTCAGCCCGCTGTGGCCTCACACCGTCACACACTGCCAACTTCTGCACCAGGCTGAGAAAAGGCTTCAGCGGAGGATCAGAGCAGGGGAATCAACGGCCCTGCAGAACCCAGCAGGTTCCGACGTGTTGGCATGTCCAGACTCTTCTGGAAACGGGCCTGGAGCGACAGCTGCCGTTAGCCGGGTGGCAGAAGATGAGTGGATTTACCCCGTGCTGGCCGTTCAGCACGGGTCAGGTGCTGCTGTGGGATCCTTCTCAGACTGAAAATCCCCCTTTACACACTCTCTAAATCCTCATGTGGTCAGCAGCCTGTTTACCTGCAGGAGACGCTTTAAATGCCCAGGAAGTGGAGCTGAGGTTCTCCTGTGTCAAGCAGAACCGACTGTCAGACAGCAAGTGCAGCCAGCAGAAGGCTGGAAATTAAACTTCTGCTTCTCCCTAATGTGAGTTCAAACCAGTGAGATTAGCTGGTTATCTCTGCATTAAACCTGGAAACCAGCCCTGGAAGCCAGTACAAGCTCCTGGAATGTTTCTGCAGCAAAAGCTGTGAAATCAACATGCCTGAGAAGTGAATCATCTCTGCTTGTTTCTGATCAAACCGAATCAGCAAGTTGATTCTAATCTGCATTTTAGCTGGTTAGCCTGGATTAGCAGGAATCAGGCTAAACGCTGAGCTCACCTCCATCAAAGGCAAGCAAAGTCCCTCAATCTCATTAAATACCATGCTAGAGCTTGTTAGCATAGCTAATTAGTGCCAATACTGTGACATTTACATTAGATTATTTCTCCTCCGAAACTCAGAATTGTTCCTTAAATAATAAAACCAATTCCTTGGGGAAAATTTATATGCTGTTAAAGTGAATTTATCAGCTCTGCAAACAACACATGCGCTCTACAATGTTTGTAGAAAGAAATTCATGTCACGTTTTAATCGAGCTGTGCAAACGTTTGTGGACTCAATCTGGTCACAAGGAAAGAGAAACACATAACAAACGAGTGGATCAATCACAGCTGCTGCCACCTGCGTCATGGTGACGTGGAGCTACAAGCAGTGGTATATATCCTTACATACGTGGCTGTCGCCATAGATACAGTGTGGGTTCAACGCTGCGACGTCCCCTCCGGTTCCAACTTTTGAGTTAAGCTAAGCTAATTAGCTTTTGCAAAAACAAAGTAAAAAGTACATAAGACAGGTGGTTCAGGTGAAGATCACCTCAATCCAGACTCCAAACACACAGTTTTGACTAAAATGGGGTTCATTCTTCCTTGGCACATGATTCATAAGCTTTAAAAGCCTCAGGTGGAATATATATTAGCTTCCAAATGCAAGGATATTTTTGGCTTAAAGGAACATTCCTGTTTTCCAGCTGCATGTCTGCACAGGTTTATTTTCATTCCTTAGTGAATTTAAAAGTGTCTGCTTTTCGAAGAACTGCGTTTTGTGTGTGTGTGTGTGTGTGTGTGTGTGTGTGTGTGTGTGTGTGTGTGTGTGTGTGTGTGTGTGTGTGTGTGTGTGTGTGTGTGTGTGTTTCAAAGCAGGATTGGACTGTAGATTCTTTGCTTTGCACTAACATTTCCTGGAAATCTGCAACATACTTTTAGTCCCTAAATTAAGAAATGGTCTTAAGTGTCCAAAATCATTTAAAAATCATTAACATTTATAGCAGGAAATGTTTACTGTGTTGGTTCTTAATGGTGTGATTTGTGATTTGAATCCATCTGGAGTCCTGGTGATTGTGCAAATAAGGTGGAAATGCTGCCATTTCATAGTCAAACACTGTACCGCTACGTTTGCAGGTTTGTGCAGCATTAACAGCTGAAGAGAGACTCCAACAAACTCACCGCTGGGTATCATCACAAAGATTTTAACCGGCTGAATGAATAAAGCTGAGACAAAGACCTGTGGTTCGAGCTTCAAACACTAGAGGGAGACAGTGTGCAATCAGCGGCAAGTTCAGTCAGTGAGTGATAATATTGAAAATGACGATTTAAATGTTTTTAAAGAAGCTATATCAAAATATTTTGCCAGTTTAAGTACTGCATCCTCTGTTTCACTGCAGTATTGTCCTTCTTTGTTTACAGCATGTGTAGGTTCTTTTTCCTCTCTCTCTGGCATCGTACCTGTACTGTTGTCTGACTGCTGCACTTTTAAATTTAAGAACAAAAAAAGTAGTGAAAAAAAAGGGTTGTTTTTCAGCTAGAGGTTGCATGAAAACTTCTGCAGTGTGAGGAATTTAAACTATTGTAAAACATACAAATATATATAAAAATATATTTTGTATTGTGATAGAAATGGCACAATGTCCACCAGTCATTAATCTCTTTTTAGCTTCTATTATTGTCCTCAAACATGTCCTCAAGCGTGTCCTTCACATTCTTCACCATGCAGCTGTATGCTCAAGGACGACGTCACCTGTTGTTTTACAAAGCTTTTTGCAGTGAAGCTGGTGAAGATGATGAGGAAGACGTTAGGACAGAGATTCAGTCTAATTTACTGCCTTTCTTTAGCATAACTTGAGTTGGATTCAGGTATTAAAATTCATTTGTGTCTCTAAATGAAGTTATTTTCAGCAGAAACCCTCCTCTGACACCCTGAGGCTGATCTCCAGCGTTGGCTACGCCGGCGGCTCTGGTTTTCTGCTGCTTCGCATTCTTTTTCATTTCCAGAAAATACAGGAAATAAACTTGCAATGAATAAAAGATGAGAGCCAAGAGCAAAACGCTGCCAACGTCTCACTCAGGAAGCTGCTCTGCACCTTCATCCTGCAGAGCGTCGCTGCGTTCATCAAAGACGCGGCGCTGCTTGCAGACGAGAAGCTCGACCACAGGCCCCTGTCCCCAGGATGGGGGAGGAGAGGTTCTCTGAAACAGGTCACTGACAGAGGGGGCTTCTTTAAATGACTGTTTTAAAGTATAACTAATACTCAAATGCAGAGATTTCTGACAAACTGGAGAGTCGTTTGTCTGATTCTGCATCTTTGTAAGTTCACCTCTGGCTGCATGTTATTTACATTAACAGTTTAACCAAAAACTGTGGTTTTGCTACAGCTCAGCATTCTGGGAAAAGTATCACAGAATTCACTAAATCAATGTGAGCGGTATGTAACTCCTCCTAAATTGCAGCCAATAGTCTGTTTACACTGCCATGCATCAGTGCAGCTGGATAAAGTCGAGCTATTGAGACCACACACACACACACACACACACGCGCGCGCGCGCGCATATGAGCATCTGTCTTATGACTTTAAGAATAATTTCTTATGGCACTGCTAAATATTATTTTTCTATCACATAGGTAGAACTTTATATGTGTAACACTGATTAAATGCAGTATTTTTTAAAATCAGTTAGTAATCAGTGTCTTAAAGGTTTAATTTTTAAACAAGAATTTGATGGAAATTTTCAAATAAACATCCCTTAATGAATAAACAGCTTAAAATATTGATACTATTAAATAAGTTAATGGAATTATTTCGACTGAAAAGCTACAACTTTGTGATAAAGTCAACGTAAAGTATTTTTATAATTAAATATATAAATCAATGGGATTCTGCACCAGACTGACATCTAGTGGTAAAAGGTCGATTTTGCAGCTTATTATATGCAGCATATTATTTGGGTTTTTTATTACATAAAGTACATTTTAGCAATATAATAACCTATATTGGGCAGGATTTTATTCGTTTCTCACCTGGGTATCCGGGTGAACCGGGGTCACATCAGGTGGAACTTCGACCACATACCTGCTGGTCACTGAACTTTCTGTCATCGTCGGAAAATCCTACGAAAACAGAAAATATCAGAAGGTGTTTAAATCCTACACCAGCTATCCGGACCCCGATAAAACTACTAAAGCACAATGTAATTCATCTTTCTATTTGTTTGTTTTCACAATTTGTGTTTTAGCACTGAGGAGCGCCCGTTTAGGGGCGTGTAAACGCCGTATCCAGGAGTCAGAGTTAGTCGGCCTTTTTAACAGCAAAACACCGCCCACACCGGCTGCACTGTCTGATAATCAAACGAGCAGGATGTTCCGGGCACACGTGAGTTGCTTTCGGGAACAGGCGGAATTCCCAAAGTCATTTTTTAAAAATAGATTTATTAACATCAGAAAAAAAAACATACAAAATAACAATAATATGAAATGTTATTTTCTAAAAACATCAAAATGTTAAAAAAAAATAATTTAAGTGAATAAGTATGTTGGGTTTTATCAACTTAGAGAAAGATGTACACCACAACCACAGTCTAATTGATAAATATTTTCATAGTTAATATATGAAAAAATCAGATGACATTGGTTCTCTGGATTAGCGGAGAACTCTGGCAGCTGCAGGCAGCTTTTTTGGAGCAAAGCCCTCAAGGGCCCCCCCTTACAAAAGAAACAAAGTGCAGGCATGAATGAATCTATGGCGGGCTTGTGAATGAATGTGCGATAAAACTAATGCCCTCTCGATGGATTTGTCCCAACTGTTCTGAATATCAGAGCAATGTAAGCTGGTTGTCTGATTAAATAAAAGCCTTCAGCAGTTTTTTTCATGAAGTTTCTCTATCAGGAAGACTGAATGAAACAGCACAACTCCCTGTCTGACATGTGAATGGTCCATCCCAGTGAGTAACATACCACCCTCCCCCCAAGAGCGTGTTGTCTTTGAGTTATCCGGCTGCCATGGACCAGTTTGGGTTGGCCAGCACCGCTGTCACAGCAACACAGGCAGCTCTGAAACATGAACGGCACCACAGATGGGTTCTACCAGCATGCTCCCAGCGAGGACTCCTTCATGTTCACCTCTGAGTCTGTGGGTGAGGGACATCCTGGTGAGTGCAAGGACCATCCTCACGTCCATCAACCCACTGAAGCTGCTGTAGCTTTTAGCAATGATGGACTGAGGTGCTAAAGTGAGCTGAAATCTGCTAGTTTCAGAAGGTATCCCAGGAAAGCTCCAGAGTGAAGATTTAAATCTTATTTCGCAGATAAGATCTGTGACCAGATCAGTGATGCCGTCCTGGACGCTCACCTGAGTCAGGACCCCGATGCCAAAGTGGCGTGTGGTGAGTACCACTGCTGACATTCCAGGGAGATTAGATCCAGATTAACGCCATCTTCCGTCTGGGTTGAACCAGAGACGGTGTGTAAGACTGGATTGGTGCTTCTTTGCGGTGAAATCACGTCTCGGGCGAGCGTCGACTACCAGAAGGTGGTGAGGGACACCATCGAACGCATCGGCTACGACAGTTCAGACAAAGGTGAACCACAAATTTTCCGTCCACTTGCGTCCCTCCAGCAGCTTTTCTTGCTGCGTTGATGGTGATGAGTGTTTTGTCTGCGTGTCCAGGCTTCGACTACAAAACCTGTAACATACTGGTGGCACTTGAGCAGCAGTCACCTGACATCGCACAGGGAGTTCACATCGACCGCCTGGAGAACGACATTGGAGCAGGAGACCAGGTTCTCCTCAAATCCCTAACACCGCATTCAAATCTGCGCAGTAATCTTTATATTTGCTGATTATGTGCATACAGGGATTAATGTTTGGATACGCCACCGATGAGACGGAGGAGTGTATGCCGCTCACAGTCGTCCTCGCCCACAAGCTCAATGCCAAGATGGCCCAACTGAGACGTAGTGGGAGCGTCCCCTGGTTGCGTCCAGACTCCAAAACACAGGTAGAGTGAAACACCTGTGAAAATGTAAAAGAAATACGTCAGAAACTTGACAGACCAGCGATTGTAGCCTCACTTGTAGCTCCTCATGTGTAAACGGGAAAATCTGAGATGATGAAGGTGCAGAAATCAACCATGAAGACAAATATTTGAATTATGCTGCACGTTAAAGTAAAGCATGAGCGCCATCTTGCAGGTGACGGTTCAGTATGTCCAAAAGAGTGGAACCGTGGTCCCCCAGAGGGTCCACACCGTGGTGATCTCAGTGCAGCACGACGATGGCGTGAGCCTGGAGGAGCAGAAGAAGGTCCTAAAGGAGCAGGTCATCAAGGCCGTGGTCCCTTCCAAGTACCTAGATGAGAACACCATTTACCACCTGCAGCCCAGTGGACGCTTTGTGATCGGTGGGCCGCAGGTAAAGGTGTTTGCGTCACGGTGACGTCATCGAAGCCCCAGCGGCGCCGTTGCCTTCCTAGTTTCAGATCTGCATTTTTGTGACCTATAGGGCGACGCTGGAGTGACAGGCCGGAAGATCATCGTTGACACTTACGGCGGATGGGGAGCGCACGGGGGCGGGGCCTTCTCAGGGAAGGACTACACAAAGGTGGACCGCTCGGCCGCCTACGCTGCACGCTGGGTGGCCAAGTCTTTGGTGCAGGCCAGACTGTGCCGCAGGGTCCTGGTGCAGGTAAAATGGGTTTAAGGTCATCACAAAAAAGCTTCAGTTGTTGTGTTCTTGTCTGTGCTCCATGGACATGTCCATGCAGTGGTAAATAAACCCTAATCAGGTTCCTAGTGTGACACATTAACACATTTCTTCTGCTCTTCATAGGTGGCGTACGCGATCGGAGTGTCCCACCCACTGTCCATCTCCCTCTTCACCTACGGCTCCTCCGACAAGAGCCAGAAGGAGCTGCTGCAGATCGTCAACAGGAATTTTGACCTGAGGCCCGGCATTATCGTCAGGTTTCCCGATTTTACCTGTCAGGATCTTTGCTGTAACACAGAGGTGGAGTATGTTTGAACGGTGTCTTCATGGTGCTGCAGAGACCTGGACCTGAAGAGACCCATCTACCAGAGGACGGCCTGCTACGGACACTTTGGCAGGAAGGAGTTTCCCTGGGAGGTCCCAAAGAACCTCAACCTCTAGACTGTGTTCCTGTGGACATCTGCACACCAATTTGACCTGTTTTATGTCTATTCTGTTAAGTGCACACACACACACACACACACACGCACACACACACACACACACACACACACACACACACACACACACACACACACACACACACACACACACACACACACACACGTACCAAAAATAACCTAAAACTAAAGGAATCCTGAGTGCTGCAGCTCTTTTCCCATGTGGGAGATCAAACCTGTGTTCTGATTTAACTAGTTGCATTAACTTAGTTTACTTTATGATGTTTATTTTAAGCAGTTTGATCCACTTTACACTGAGATCATCAGAGGCGCTTGTTAAACTATAAATACATTAAATCCTGTTGTTTTTCTGAATGGAACATTCTGTAAATTAATTCCGATGGACATGGAAATAAAGCACATTTTTATTTAACTTTATTAAAATTCTTTGGTTCTCTGCATAACTGTAAAAATAGCTGACTTGAGATACAACAAAATATACAGTGAAGCTTACAGGTGTGATATGAGGCCTGTGTTTAACATTACAATGAGTTATGACACAATATTTGTAGGAAAAAAACACATGGAGGACATTAAATGATCAAAAACATTCAGGGAAACTCTAACTTTCCATCTACTGTCAAACCTTTTTGGGGAGTTAAACAACTGAGGTAAAGTAAAGAGCAAAATCAGATGATGCAAAAGAATTTCCTGAGAATAACAGTGTGGAGGTCTGAGTCTCACCATCAAAATAAACTGTCCTCTGCACAGCCAGAAGCCACGTCTGAAGCTGTTCCAGCACATTCAAAGCGTCTGCAGTGATTGTCTGCTTGATCAAACAAACAGCAAAGGCGCTACGTGACATGTGCGACGCTTTGGGAAAGGCACTTTTTTTAGAATTGTTACATAACGATTACAGTGTCACCACGACCAAGATGGTTTCCCCTTAAATTCAGTGATTCTAATCTCTCAAAGTCTGCAGGACAGCAAAGCTTCTGCAAGAGTGACAACCAGATTAAGTTTATTAAGACTTCAGCCTCTGTTGTCATCTTTCCCGGGGAGCCATTAGCACCAAATAACAAACACCAAAAAAGACCAACTTGATTGATGAACTGGTTATCTTGCTGGTTTTAGCTTCTGTAACAACACAGAATTGCCAGTCAAGCTAGCAGTAGCTGCATATCACTATTATCCATTTGCAGCTAGCAGCAGCTGCAAATGGATAATAGTGATTTGAAAAAAGACATATAAATTGGAAAAAAAAAAAATACAAATCATGTTCATATTGGCCTATATTAGACATGGTTACAGTATCACATGAAAATGGATAAGAAGACATTTTCAATTTCAGATTGTGAATGTATACTTTACCTGAATGTGCAGCATGAGGTGGGACGATGGTAGCAGCTGTCCGCTAGGGGGCGATGAATATGCTTCTATTTAACTATTGGCTAACGCCCACATCCTCTATATATTCATGACATCTCAAGGTCGAGAAACAGCAAAAAACAATGATCTGTTTTCAATGTAAACGTGTATACCAGATGAAGATACACAGGCGGATTGTTACGCTGCATCTCGTCAAATGAAACGCTGACGGTTTTGGCCTGGGATGCGCTGCTAAGGGGAACCACAATTCCTCCCATCAGTCTGCAACAACGTTCTTTGGTCGCTGCTGATTGGATCAGCACTGCCATCAGACTCGTCCACATCAACTTATGTGTCACTCATGAAGTTGTAGCCAACTACCAGCTCGCTTCCACCATCGGAAATCCCTCCACCTGGTGGTGGTTGGAGCCGCCAACAGCCTCCACCTTGTGGTCAGAGCTGAAGCTCCGGTCCGGACCTCCTCTGGACAGGACCATCAGGGTTTCTCCAGACACGTCACCAAACTCGAAGGCAAAAGTCCCGTAGAAGAGCATGATGAGCATGCAGTAGATCCACTCAAAGATGGCGGAGGTGTGCTGCAAGACAAAGCTCTCCTCACAGAAGAAAACTCCACCTGAAGGTTCTAAAGTTAAAGAGAGTAATGGAATATATATGTATGTATATATACATAATTTTAAATTGGTATATCTATTGTCCCTGTTGGGTCATTTGCATTTTTTTATCTCCTAAATTGCATAGTAGAATATTTGTTAACACTAAATCAGGGATTGTAAAACGGTTTTGTCCAGCAGGGGGCAGTGTTACACTGTACACACCCATGAATTGTAATAAATATCCAGGTTTTAACATATTAATATAAAATATACATGTAATAGTTTAAAAAAGCATCTATAACACCAGCATTTGCGTCATGCTGTTAGGATACTGAGGACCAGGGCGTTGAGGGCAAGCAGCGTCATCCCCATACGCAGGTGTCCTACCCAGTACTGCTCCTGGGTCTTGGCCAGTTTGTAGGTCAGAGCCGACTGGAGACATACGGAAAGCATGCTAGTGGGGAACGCCACCCCGACTCCAACATAGTGGAGAACTTTGGCGAAATTCACCTGGGGAAAGAAGAGGAAAATTTATGTTATCATTGTGACGACACTTTTAAGAGAATTCACCTGAAAACAAGTTTTCACTAATCAATGGTGATGTACTTCAACCTTTTCATCTGTATGACACACGCACCTAAACGCACGCACGCACGCGCGCGCGCGCACACACACACACACACACACACACACACACACAAACACACCCGTCATTGAACGTGTGTTACTAGCATATCCAACCCTAGCAGAGCTGATAAAAACAAATGTCACACAAACACACGCACACACACACACACACACAAATACAAATCAGCCTTCGTGACCATGTAATCTGAGTTCTTGTATCGGCTGGAACAGCTGATCCGCACCAGGAAAACACCAGATGAACGAGGTGCAACGAATGGTCAGTGTTGTCGTCTGACAAGCAGTGGCGCAGCAGGCTGTTCTGCTGATAACGCAGCGATCACTGCAGCGTTCTGCACCTGACAGAGGTGCATTCATGACCTTCATTTCACTCCAGGAAAACTGTCATAACACAGTTAAATTCACCTCTAACTGTGGATAAATACTGTGGCTGCCTGACATTGAACGACTGTTTATGCATGGTTGTTGTCAATAATCCTGTTTTCATGTTGTTTTAGATGTGCTTTGAGTCATGTCTGCCTCCAAGAAACTTTGTTTGCTTTTGTAAAAGGGTGTTTTTCAGTTTTTTGTAATAATAAACACAAAACTTTCAAATAATCACAGAAGACAAAAAAAACCTCTAAGACAAACCCAGAAATTTGTTTTCACTTGAGAGAGAGAGAGAGAGAGAGA
>BJFM01003883.1:8712-31488 GCA_016586285.1 Arothron firmamentum | reverse complement strand
AGCAAGGCTTTTCAGAGTCTGATTTGAGCAGATTCAAAAGAACACACCCCAGAACCAGTCCCCACAGCCGAACCGCCGTGGTGTCTGCAGTCGCATTCTTGTCGGTCACGATCAGACCAAAAAGCCAGAGAGCCAGGACGGTTTTCACTACCCAGAACACCCGCTTTACCACACAGATCAACAGATGGAGAAGGATAGTCAGCACCCAGTAGCCAAAGAGAGCCAAGAGGCCCCACTGGGCAATGGCGGTCACGCCCTCTGGAGTGAAAAGAGGTAACGACACTGCAACTGTGAAAAGACAAAAAAATCTGTTAGGTGCCTTTTCATCAATGATACTGTTATAATAAGCAATGATCCAAATATTTTTGTGTTTTCTATCGGCTACAATGAAGAAAAAGCATTTGCTCCTGATATGGAGTGGCTGTCAAATTACCTGAGGGAAAGGCAAGTCTGCATATTTTCACTTGCTCTTATGAGATTTGCTGCTCCTCTTTCTGTCTCAGTGGAGGTGTGACTTACACACACAGCAACACACTGAGCACCGTGCAACATCCGCACACACAGCGATAAACACAGGGCCCCCTGGAACCTACCATCAAATCCCGTGACCCTGAGGATCTCTGTGACGTACACAGCAATGACGTTGAGGCCACTGGCAGCTCCCTCCGCCAGGAATCGGATCACCATCTCCAAAAACTGTTGAATGAAAGAGACTTGTTTTACTTTCTGAACAAGGAAACAACATTGTGATTTCAATAATCCTGCAGAGAGGAGATCCAACGATTCAAACTCGCGAATCCCCACCGCCACCGCCACCGCCCCCGCACAGAAACAAACATACATCGCACACAGTGAGCAGCCTCGGCAGCCAAGGTCACGGGTGGTGTAGAAGGTTGGACGTGTGTCTTATCGGCACCTGTTGCACGACTCACACAAGGACTGCCCAAGCACGTCAGTGCAACAGTCAGGCATTTGTCAGTTCGTGTCAGTAAGTCTATACTTAAAACCTGTTCTTGAGTGGTATGGATGGATTAAAGAGACGCGATCTCCTCCTCACAAGGCTCATATACGCAGCTACACATAAATCTATTATTGCAGTGACATTGTTTTACACACTGGGATTATCTGGTAAACTGATGGCCTATTTGAAATGTTAACATCCTGTTATTCACAGGAAGGCATTCAGGTTGATCCAGTTAGAGTAGATGTATTGATTAGTGGCAATGATTGACTGATTGAATGAATTATTGGTTTTAGTTGTGTTGCAGGTAGTATGATGGAATGTCGCTTTTTTTTCATTGACCAGAAATGTCAGTGAAAGGAAAACAAAAGAGAATCTGCTGTCCTAAAATCATCAAACTGATGAAAGGATCATCTAAGTGGCCTCAGTGTTGAATCAGCCCTCATCAAGTGTTTGAAAGCATCACAATTTAAATTTGGCCATATGTTAAAATAGAGGATATCCAGCACTGAGGCACGTAAAACTAGTTCACAAGTGAACCAAACTCAAACCGGTTTTAGGAGTTGAGAAACAGCTCTTCTCTTGTCATGCACGGGCTAGGAGCTGCCGATCCATGTTGAACAAGTTCTGCCGACCTCCGACACAGAATTGCTACACCACAAACAATTCACAAGCACAACTACAGAGAGGGTTTCTCGTGCAGATGTCTCTGTACAGGTGTACACAAACATGCTCAGAATCTTTACAGTACATGGTGACTAGAGCAGAGCCCGTTTCAGGGGCCACATCTCAGGACAGGCTAGTTAGAGACGACCAGAACGGTTCTTCTTACCATGGCCATCGTATAGACGTTCTCCTGACCGAGCAAAGACTCGAGAAACAACACTGCACTCTGGGGAAGAGGAGTCAGGTTGGGATCGAAGCACAGAAAGAGCAAAGTGTGTGTGTTGGGCGAAGAGGGGGCACGGATGTAGGAAGGCATGGAATAAGGGCAAAGATGATGAGGGGATCAGGGGGAGATTTACAGGATGAGGGGCATGAACAAATAGGGATAGTTGGATAGAGATGGGAGGGTGGGAGTTAAAAGTTAGTGATCAGATATTGATTAAAAAACATCAGCCAATCAAACAGCGAGGTTAGACCGAACAGCTGAAATAGAAGGTAGCAGAAAAGAGGAGTGAAACAGTAGGTGTTGCACCGCGCTGTACCTCAACAGCTGACCGGATGACGCCGATTCCCATCGCCGACTCCGCGTAACGCTGGATCTCCCGGTAGGTCCCGGTGAGCACGGTACCCAGGCTGAACACCGGTGGGGTTCCCTCTGCCGACTTGGCCTTCTCAGTTTGTGTTGGAGTACCAGCCCAGCTCACCGTCAAACTGAGCACCACCACAGCCACGGTGAAGGAAAGCCGAGCCAGGGCACCTCCGCCGCGCCCAGACGCACCAAAAAACATGGTCGGAGACGCGAGAACAACGGTGGGAAAAAAGGAAGGAGGAAAATAAATACGTGCAGGTCAGAAGCGCAGCAAGGAGCAGGTCTGGCAGCTCAGTGAGCCAAGACAGGCTTGTCAGACAAAGACTTAAAAATGGCTTCTGTTGAGCACATTCATTGGATACAACCGAGAGGAGGAAAAAAAAAAAAAGAAAAAAAACGAAACCGCGAAGGCTTTTAAAAAACCACACACCAGGAGGCAGAATCAGACGCGCAAGCAGCAAATCAGACTCAAACTAGTGGACGCAAAAATCGCCCTGGCTCAACGCAAGCTGAGATTTTAATTATAAACTTTGGCAACACTGCAAATGTCCAAACTGAGAACGCTTCGTCAAGGACGCTCCAGAATTACCAGCAGCTATATTTGGTCAGAAACCGATCACGACTTAAATCCAGCAGGCCTCAACAAAGACGACAGACAGGGAATTGGGGGAAAAAAAACCCCAGGATGCAATAAGTGCGGAAATGGTTCCAGAACTTTCAAATTCAGCCGAAAGAACTGAAACGCGGAGGCGCTGAGCTCGACCACGAGTCCGATAAAGCCGCTTATTTCTGCTGCACACTGCGCAAATTTGGTGCTCTTTTGTTTGCCGGTTGGTTTAAAACGCGCTGCAGGGGTAGATTATGTTGCACAACCTTTTTAAAAGTCCCTTTTGACGGTGCTGCCACATGACCCTCCAGCCTCCCAGCGGTTCTATTCCGATCGTCAAACACGTCTTCATCTCGGGGGGGAGGAGAAGGATAAACACAGATTTGCACACTGGGACTTGTGGTTTTAAAGTTCCGGGTTACACTGATGATCCTAATCACCGGGTTTGACTAATAAAAAAGCACAATTAAATAAGTAAATCCTTCAGTTTATCTTTAGTCACGTTTATTTATTTGGGTTTTTTTTTAAACAGAGGAAAGTTTTCTTGAATCCCTAAGGAATACAGAATCACATGCCGCTTCAAGTGATTTTCCTACTTTCTGCTTTGAATAGAAGACAAAATAAATATGTTCTGTTTGGATACTTTCCAGAAAAGATCAATCTGAATAACCAGTGCGCCTAGGAGGCACACAGGAAAATAGTTGAAAATAGTCTGAAGTCTTTGTGTCTGATTTAAAGTCTTTTTTGGACAATGGTTTAATAATAAAAAGCAGGAAACTGAAAACATAAACTGGACAGTTTAATGTAGTACAAACCAAGTACAGAGGAGGCAGTTTCAAATCAAAATGTAAAAAAAAAAAATCAAACAGCAATGACAGACATACAGTAATTATACAGAGTACACACAATTGTACATAAGTTACTGAACTGAGAGGAGTTTTATTTTCACACTGCAGTTCTTGACAGGTGTGTTGACGTGATGTGTTGATGTAAGCTTGCAGTATAACAGGAATATCAGAAGAGAGAAGTTGTTGTTTTTTTGTTTTTTTAATTAAACATTCAGTTCAGTTCCTCCTGATCTGAGGAGACCTGAGCTGCCGTGTTGCTGACAGGGGGAGGGGTGCATGTTCAGTTGAGGTGGGCCCCTCTGCTCCTCTCCCTCAGGGTGCGTGTGTTTGCGCGGCATTAGCCGATGTAAATGCGGTGGAAGTCGTTGGCTCCGAAAGCGGCGTTGCACTTGGGGCACTTCCTCTGACGTGTGTCGTAGCGCGTCTTGACGCACTCGAAGCAGAAAACGTGGAAGCACTTGGTCAGCACCGCATCCTTCACCCTCGAGTTGCAGCACGGACACGTTAAACGGGCCTGCGGGAGGGAAGAAATGATTGGAACAAAAGTGATGGGCTGGAAATGTTGGGCACACAAATGTCTTCAAGAGCTTAAATGGGAAGTTTGAAATAAACACTTTATGTGCACGTGGTGAACCGAAGCAGTCCAAAGTCTGGCTCTGGATCTCTGTTGTTGAGACAGGCTCGTATGATAAGAGGCACTTCCGAGCTACAGAAATCAAGTCTAACTGAGATGGAGACAGCACACCACAGGTTCTTATTTTCTACTCATTTGAAGACATGACTGAATTAATAAAAATTCTACTGGATTTGGCTTCTGAATTTATTTTAAATAACATTCTTATATATCCTGATATAAACACAGTGTAACAGCTGACCTTGTATTCGCTGATTTCTTCATTTAGAATGTCGTCTCCATTGCTGATTTTCTCAGCTGGTTTCTTGGCCTTCTCAATCTTTCTCCTCAGTTTGGAGATGTCCTCCTGAAAGACAGAATTATATGTGAAGTGTGTGGTCACCGTTTTATTGGATTTAGGTACTCTTTATGCAAATAAGCTTAAAAGTCTATATTTTGTAATGGGCAAAAGCCCAATGTTTTGTTTTTCGTCCTAATTAGGTCCAGGATGTAAATGTGTGCCAATGTTTTCTGCACTTTCTGGCACATATTAAATGTTACTTTTTTTGTCAAGGTCCATACAGGTGATTTTTTTTTTTTTTGTAAAAATGTAATTTTGATCAGATTTTCAGAGATACAGATATAAGTGTTATTTTTGTTTTTCTATTCATCTGTGCTGTTTGTAAAAACGAATGTGACAGCACAATGATCCAGTGCCTTCACAAAGATGTTTAAT
Organism: Arothron firmamentum; assembly: GCA_016586285.1. Taxonomy (NCBI): domain Eukaryota; kingdom Metazoa; phylum Chordata; class Actinopteri; order Tetraodontiformes; family Tetraodontidae; genus Arothron; species Arothron firmamentum. Next base: position 26,468 of record BJFM01003883.1, on the reverse strand, counting down.
TTTAGTCTACAAGCATGATGTTTGATGTCTTGCCTTTTAAATGTGGTTAAATATTGATGGTCGTGCTTGTGTGTTGATACCTGTGCTCGTCGGGCATTAAATGATTCTTTCTCCCTTGAGATGCTGTTCTCCACGACTTCCTCTCTGACTAGGCCGAGTCTCTGCTGAACTTGCTCCAGCTGAACTCTCACCTCCTCTGACAGTGTTGCAGATTCCTGAGCCTGGAGACAAATAAGTAATTTGGTTTTTCCTCAGAGGGAATGGTATTTCCTCATTGCAAAGTCTTTTATGTGTCATTCACGCAGGCTTTACCTTGCGTTTGTTCATGTCTAAAGCTTGTGTGCGGAGTGCAAGCTCCCTTTCTGCAGTGCTGATGGTGCCCTGCAGGAGGCGTTCTTTCTCCTCAAGCTTCCTTACCACCTGTAGCTGTGCATCCACCTAAGATGTAAAAACAATAAAAAAAAATTAAATTGGATCACTGCATACAAGACCACTTGCAGCCTTTTGCAGTCTGTGTGAAATAGCTGTTTTACTGAAACAGTGTGGTTTCATTTAATCAAAGTGTAATGTGTTTGCTCATCTTCTGTCCTTATGATTCACCTGAGTTTTTAAAGTCAGCAGTTGGTCAGCCAGTTCTTCCTTTTCCTCTTTCAGCAGCTTGTGGATCTGGTTGGACTTGATCCTCTCACTCATCAACTTGAAGTTAGCGTCATCTTTTTCTCTGAGCTGTTGCATCAGACGAATATTTTGTTCCTGCATGTCCTCAAAGGCCTGGCCTGTCACATCCATCTCACTCAGTAGGGCGTCTTCCTCCTAGACACGGAGAAGCAGAGTGAGAGAAGTAAAACGGGGACAATTGGCTTTAAAACGCAAACAAAAAAAAAGGCCACAAACCTGTTTAGCTATGGAGAGCTTCTTGTTTAACATATCGATCTGCTCCTCCACAGAGCGGATCTTCCTCAGAGCCTCTTCATCTGCCATTTTCTTCCCCTCTCTCCTCTCTCTTTCCTCCAGTTCCCTCAGCCTCTGCCGCAGCTCCTCTCCCTGAAGTTAGAATTGAAATTGTAAAAATGATTGAAGCATCTTAAACAGAAAAAAATTTGCCTAATGACAACAAATAAGCATATTATGATGTTTCTGCGCACATGAACTTATGCAGGAAATGTCTGTGTGGCCTATGTGTGGTGCAAAGGTGTGATCACCTCTGAGTTGTATTTCTTTTCTGCAGCCATAAGCTGGACTTTGTCTCTCTGCTCCTTGGGTGCTGAGCGGTACATGTCCAGCAGCAGCTTCATCTCTCTTTGAGACTCCTGGGCTTTCCTGAACAGATCAAATTAACAGGCCTTCACTTATTTTACAGTGATATTGTGGCTTTTTACCTCAACAGTAATGTGTACATGTAAATCTTGTAATCTGATGGTAACACCAGCTGCGTCTGATGAAACTTACTTGAGTTCAGCTCTAACAATCTTCAGCTGCTCCATCTCCTTCCTTTTTGACCCACCGACCGCCAACATTCGGTCCCCGACCGACTCATCAGGTTGGCTGCTGCTCCCCGGCTTCTCCTTCTCCTCTTTAATCACACCACTGCGGCTCGACCTCTCTCTCTCCCGGTCTCTCTCTCTGTCCCGCTCTCGGTCTTTCTCCTCTTTCTTCATGATGTCCTTTTCTTTCTTTTCCTCCTTCTCTTTTTTCTCTTCTTTCTCCTCTTCTTTTATTGTCACCTCAGGCTCTACTAAAGGTTCTGTTTTCACAACACCTGCACACAAAAGATAAACCATTCTTACATGCCTCATGAGAACACTGACATCAGAAAATTAAAGAGAGTGTGTTTACATTTGTTTCAATTAAAGGAGAGGATGGGTGTTAGTTACCAGTGCCGGGTGTAGTGGAACCAGTGTCAGACTCTGTCTTGATCACAGGCTCTCCAGAGCCTGCTGGAGTTGGAGATGTTGTCTCTTCCTTCACCTCAATCTCTGTACTCGACTGAGACTGGAGGATGGCACTTCCCTTTGAGGCACGGACCTAATGACATTAAAGAACTCAAGTCTTTCAGCGTGTTGGTGTTGTTGTTGTTTTTTTTCATGATTAGCAATCTTTCAATCAGGTTCACCTGGCTGAGTTCAGCTTGCGTCTCCCTCAGTCTGATCTTGTATTTGACCACCTCTCCCTTCATCTGTTGGTTGTGGGTTTGCAGTGTGCTGATGAGATGACGCATCTCTCTGTTGATGGGACCTGAGAAAAACAAGCAGGCAAAGTGAATCAAGGCAAAAAAGAGACACCAATAAGTGGCGGACTTCATGCTTTTAAATCTAGACGTTGTTTACCTGCTTGCTCGTTGGCAGCAAGGGTTTGCTCAAACTCGATGCGCAACATCTCGTACTCCTTTCTAACCTGAGCCAGCGTGTCCTCCAGCTGAAACACCTCTGTGCGAACCTTCCTCTGCAGCGCCACCTCATCATTCTGCATAGAGGCAGGGAAGAAATGAGGAAAAGAGAAAATCTGACAGTAAAACGGGGGAAAAAAAAAAAATCATCTTTACCTCCATGTGCTCTAGCTGCCGGAGCCTCGCCGTTCTGGTGGTGTTGAGGCGAGCCCGAGTCTCATCCAACTGACCTTTGAGCGTCAGAGACTCATTGTACAAGACAGAAAACTGAGACTGCAGACAGCGATACTCAGAAGTGTCTTTCACCATCTCCTCTGCTCGATTCAGCAACTCCATCTACAAATATGAACAATAGTTCACAAACTCCTGAGCTTGAATGGAAATACTTGCATAATTGCTTCTTATTCTTACAGGATCTAGAATGTGTTTCTGTCTGTTTTTCTACAATAAGACAGATTTACAGTTTTGGGCTGCAATAAAAACAGAAGATTCATAGAACTTGCGAATATATTAATAAGAAAATAAAAGAAATACCTTCATATTGTTGTTTTCCTGGTGCACATTTTGCAGATCCTGCTGAAGCTTCTGCAGCTCAATTAAGCGGTTGTCTGCCAGCTCCTTGCTCTCTTCCATTTCACTGTTCATTTCCTCAAACTTATTGAAACAAAAACAAACAAAAAAAAGGTCAAAATATGGCAATTTAAGTCTCCCACATTTCATACCGTTGTATCATATATTACTCCTACCTTTCTCTTGTTAATGGTGATGGTCCCGCAAACACTGCTGGCCTCTCCACATACCTTATAGCCTTTACTATTCACCTGAAATACAAACATTGATTGCTACATTTGATTTCATTATAACTTTTCAACAAGACAAATAAATGAGACAAATAGAAGAGCACATCCACACCCTCTCCAGTATCTCTGTCAGATGTGCATTCAGTCTGTTCTCTCTGCGACGGATCTTCTCCATGTCCCATTGGAGCTCCTCGATCAGAACTTGCAGTTCACTGATGCGTTGGTCTGCTTTGTTAGCTGCACGGCCAAGAGGCCGAGACTAAACAAGGATCAAATGAACACAAATTTAAACCTTCTAGAGACATTTCTTCACAAGTTGGGTGATATTCACATCTGTGATAAGGAAAAAAAACCCCAATAAAGCCAAATGTTGACTCCACTGCGAAAATTACATGGAAGACTCTTGCTAAAATACTACTTCACAGGCAACATGCAATAGCTACTGTTGACCTAAAAGCAAAACTAGTGATGATTTTTACCTCGCTTGTCATGTGACTGTGTTTCTGTTTGAGGTCATCGGTGAACTGTTTCAGCCTCTCACTTTCATTGCCCAGCAGAGAGTTGAGTTTGGCTGCTGCCTGCCAAACACTGCCCTCTAAGAAAAGGTCATGAAATCACACTTAAAGCTGAGCAAATGCACATTTCATAAACCTAATACTGTTTGGGCTTCAGCGCATTTACAATCTTTAATTGTTTGGCTTTTTTAACTCACCAGTTCCAGTGTCCAATTCTGCCTTCAGTTGGTCCACAGTACTCTTTAGACACTCATAGATCTCCACAGCATGACTGGCCTGCTTTTTACTAGACTCAACCCTCTCTTGTAGCTCTGCCTCCATCTCCTCACTGCTGCTACTTGCAAGTGTCGCCAGGAAGGAATTTGCTGTCTCTCCCTGTTGGCCTGACCATGACCACAACAGGACAGATATTGGGGTTTTAAGGCTGGATATTAATGTAATAAAAGCATCTGCCAGTTTAAATTATCTGAGTCTTTACCTCTGTCCTTGGCCCTTTCTTGGTTTGAATCCCCATCAGGCTCTGGAGTTTCAGGCTTGAGGCTCCTTCCCTCACTTAACAGTGATTTCTCAGGTTCGCTGTTTGCTTGGTCATAACGTCGGATGATCAATTTAACATTTTCATCAAACTGAAGAAAAGGGAATGGCATTACATTACAATTCTTCAGCATTTGTGACACTTTTCACATGAGGTCTGAGCATATTTACCTGATTCCAGTATCTATTGAGGATAAGAAGACTGGCATCATCAGTTGCCTGACGGGTTTCCAGTCTTTCAATTCTTTCTCGCAATTCATCTTCAATCACCTGCAATATGTCAAGTGAGTTACTTATATTTTCTATTAAAGAAAAAAACTCTGCAGCATTCTATGTATGTTAATGTGTGGTTACAATTACTGGACTGACTTACCTGTCTTTGATCAAGAGATTCACCCAACTTCCGGTTCTTAGCCTGTAGAGCTTTAATGTCTTGTTCCTCCTGAAAAATAATTATGCATCAATTTGTGTATTGTGACCTATTATTATAGCTGGAGAAAAAGGTGCATGTTCAATTTTGAGAACAAAGGTCGGCCTCACAGAGTTGGACACTCCACCCAGTTTGATGACCGTCTCCACTGCTGTGCTTCCACCAGCGGCTGAGCTCACACTGGGTCCTCCATCCTCTCCTTCCCTCTCCCTTCGCTTCTCTGGGGGTGCCCCGGAAGACGAGGAAGCGCTTGGGTCAGCAGGGCGCTTCTGCCCCGACATCCTCTGACTTCTGAAGGAATAAGAGAGACCAAATATACCGGTGGAAGAAAAACAAAACAACAACAACCTGTTTGCTGCTCATTAAAATTCAGAGGCTTTTACGGAATGAATGAGGATTAAACTGTTAGCTAGGTGACGTGAAGTGCTACAGGATAACATTCTAAATATTAGATTTAGGACTGTTTTACAAACACAATGAGGACAAACAATAATTCTAAATTTTAAACTCGAATAAATTCATCAGATTAGTCAGTGCAGCCCTGAGCTAACATTAGCCACTTGCTAACGTCCGCTTTTATTGCTTTTGATACATCCTGGAACTTGAGGCAGACGGGCGATGCATAAACTTTGAAACACTGTATGTTTTCTTCACACATGTTTTATCAAAACCTACCGTCGATAACGTGGACAGTTTTATAGAAAATTAAAATTTATGTCTGCAACTGTTGTGGTTTCAGCTCTATCGTTTCTCGGAAACGGAAAGAGAGCGATGCAGAAGGAGAGAGAGAGAGAGAGTCACTCGAAATAGCACAGCGCCACCCACCGCCCTGGAGCAGAAGGCGTCAATTGGTGTTAATGCGCCGCTAAAACACAAACTCAAACCAGTCTTTATACAGTAAATCCCATATATAGCAGGTTGTTTTCAAGTTAATGGTGAGTTTTAGGTTTGGTTGCACATGTCACTAGGTGCATAGTGCATAGTGATAGATTCAGGAGAGAACTTCCACATTACATATTCCACATTACATATTATATACAAATATCATCAACAACGAACTGAGAAACACAGATTAGTGCCTAACAATGGTAGGTAGACGCTGCTGCTGTACAGGATTCCTACCGACAAAACTCTATTACAATATTTTGAGGGACTAAACCAATGAGTTGGCAACTACAACAATACAAGCTGTGTTTTCATGCTGCAGTACAAGTCCTGTTTTACACAGGTGTTCATTCAGGAAATAGAAATCTGGCAGAGCAAAATCTTGATATCCTGAGTGAACACCTGTGTAAAACAGGACTTGTGACCGAAAGGTACAGGGAGCAGAGTCCAGATTGGGTAAAAGTTGGCTTGTCTTTATTTGTGAGGTATAGATCTATCCTCCACCATCAGCCTGAATGTCCGTCCGAATTGTCAATAGTGACAACGTTTCAACATCCATTGTATAGACGTTCTTTTGGGGGCATTTGCGGGCAATCTGTTTATGCGTGACGTGCGTTGTGACGCAAAACAGAGGTTCAAACCATTACAGCATGGACACGACTGTGCAGTGACTTTATATGAACAAGTACATTGAACAGCAGTTTCTGCAGCTGTTTTTAATTCACTTCAGCTACAAGTGGATACAATCAATGCTTTTTCTATCAAACCAACCCTTGACAAGATCAGAGGAACCTGAATATCAGCATTGCAGCTGTGCAATTCCTCACCACATTTGGACAAAGTCTCAGTCTTGGGCAACACAAGTAGGCTATGAGGCGGGGCCAAGTGTCCCCATTATACGTGCACGCTTGTGGACGTCAAAGCAAATGTGATCTTATTTTTCAGAACTATACTCGCAAAGGGGCACCGACGCTTTAACCCCGCACAAACACCGCCCGCCCAAGTCCGCCTGACCGGGCCAATGGCGTTTCCTGCGGGTGTCTCACGCCCCGCCACATCACGAGCACCTCCCCCCGCGTCGTGCAGCGTGGCAATAAATACAGCTCTGTGGAAGAACCTCGTCCCTCTCAATCAGCCCAGTTAAGTGTCTGGAGGACGCCGAAGCAGCTTGTCACGTCTGTCGCGCTGTTAGACTCAACTTTCAGGTAAACCGCATCAACATTTGCAACTTTCGTTGTTGTTGTTGTTGCTGCTAAACTGCAGGTTTCCACTGAGCTTCTCTAACACCAGCATTCTGGACTCTGAAGTTTGCAGGATCACGAGTATCTATTTCATTTTTTCTTCAATCAATGTGCGTGTGCACGGACTGACTATAGTTTCAGAAGCGGTTGGTGTTTTAAAAAGACAAAGAGAATTTTACTGTCTGCTGAAAATGCCACAGGGAGGTTTTTATGTCAATACAAGCACCTTAAAGCAAATACGTTAACCGTCAGAAAGTTGTTTTGAAAAATGTGGCTAATGCAGAAGAAACACTGAAAATATATAATAAGTTATTGTCGGCTGTGAGTGAAGAGAAGATTTGTGTTGCATTTACAAAGGTAGAACTTATCTCTTTGGAGGCCAAAGTTCAGCAGTTAAAGCCAAATATTTATAGAGGTGGCGCAAGACAGGCAGGAGCACTAGATCGTCTTTGATGTGGAGCATGAAATGAAAAGAGTGCCTCCACGTTATCTAGGCTCTCGCATTTTAACACGTTTATGTCCTCCAGGATGACTCATCAGTTCCCATCACTGTCTCCGGAGCAGAAGAAGGAGCTCTCTGACATTGCTCAGAGGATCGTGGCTCCAGGAAAGGGAATCCTGGCTGCAGATGAGTCAACAGGTGAGGCTGAAGTTAGCTGGTTAGGATCTGTGGTGGGAGGCGAGGTTGGATTGTGCAGCTGAAGTGACCCTCCGTGGTCTGTTCAGGAACCATGGGGAAGCGTCTGCAGAAGATCAACGTGGAGAACAACGAGGAGAACCGCCGCACTTTCCGTGACATCCTCTTCTCCTCTGATGCCTCCATGGCCAACTGTGTGGGTGGGGTCATCTTCTTCCACGAGACGCTCTACCAGAAGTCGGACAGCGGCAAGCTCTTCCCCCAGGTCATCAAGGATAAGGGCATTGTTGTGGGCATCAAGGTGAGCAGTTTGTGAATGCAGATGAGTCTTGGTTTTCAGTGGCGGCCCTTGAACATAACATAGGCTTGGTTTGTCTTCAGGTGGACAAAGGCACAGCTGGTCTGAATGGAACAGATGGAGAGACCACCACACAAGGTACGTTTTTAGATTGAATGGAAGGGTTTCTAAAAGTGCGAACACGACCATCATAACCTGAGCTGCTTCTCCACAGGTCTTGATGGGCTGTCGGAGCGCTGTGCCCAGTATAAAAAGGATGGTTGCGACTTTGCCAAGTGGAGGTGTGTCCTTAAGATCTCAGATGGCTGCCCCTCGGCTCTCGCCATTGCAGAGAACGCCAATGTGCTGGCCAGATACGCCAGCATCTGCCAACAGGTGGAGCTCCACTGCAGATTCTGTCAATGTGATCAAATGGTCTGCTAGCTGTGTTGTCTCACACGTCTCCCTTTCAACAGAATGGACTGGTGCCTATTGTGGAGCCAGAGATCCTTCCCGATGGAGACCACGACCTGCAGCGCTGCCAGTACGTCACAGAAAAGGTCGGTTTCAAAATGTTCAACAGTCATCGAGTTGCTGAAGCTGGTGGCAACAAATCCGTCCATGTTATGTTTAGGTGCTAGCAGCTGTCTACAAGGCTCTGTCTGACCACCACGTGTACCTGGAGGGAACACTGCTGAAGCCCAACATGGTGACTGCTGGACACGGCTGCGCCAAGAAGTTCACCCCTCAGGAAGTCGCCATGGCAACAGTGTTTGCTCTGAGGCGCACTGTCCCCGCTGCTGTCCCTGGTAATCGTCACATTTTTTTTCGTTTTAAAAGTGTAAGGTAGTGTTGAAATCTGAACCCTGGATTTGCCTCAACTTTCAGGCATCTGCTTCCTGTCTGGAGGCCAGAGTGAGGAGGAGGCTTCCATCAACCTGAGTGCCATCAACCAGGTGCCTCTCGACCGCCCCTGGAAGCTGACCTTCTCCTACGGCCGTGCACTCCAGGCCTCTGCTCTTGCTGCCTGGCAGGGCAAAGCAGAAAACAAGGCAGCTGCACAAGAAGCTTTCTGCAGCAGGGCAAAGGTGAGTTTAGAGGGCTAACATGAAGAAACATTTTTACTTCTTTCAGTCTTTAGTGATGGGTTATGTCACAAATGAGCTGTTTTCCTCTTGTGAATCCAGTTTTTACCCTGTCTGTTAATGATTAAAAAGTCTAGTCTTGAACTAATGTGTTTAAGGTAACTTGGTTGATCATTAAACAGTTTGTTTTGACTTTGACCTCATCCTCCCCCTTTTCCACAGATCAACAGTCTGGCTTCCAAAGGAAAATACAAGCCCAGTGGCTCTACTGACCAGGCTTCCATGCAGTCACTCTACACAGCCAGCTACGTTTATTAAATACTGTGAAAACTAAAATGCAAACGCTTGGGACCACTTACCAATACAACTTGCCTCTGCTGGAATTCCCCTCCTGGATGACCGCCAGGGGGAGCCATATTACTGTAAAACTACTGATTGTGTGTTAAGTGAAGTTGAAAATAAAGCGACCAAAATGTTCTCAGTTTATTTTTTACCTAACTTTTACACAATCATGCTAGTTAGACTTTTTTTTTGTGTGTTTGTAACCTTCAAAAAACTCATCAACACATTTCAAAATGTGGGTAGTGCCAAAAGTGGCTGTAACAAATATGAATTAAACGGTATCAACTCGTTGTGCCGATAAATTCCACTAAAACACTTTTATTCTTTTTTTTTTTTTTTTCAAAAATAGACATTTGACAGACTTTACTACACAGGTTGAAACAACAATCCCCAACCAAGAAATACCAAGGACAATCCAGCATTAAGAAGTTGCTGTATTTTGTAATCAAATAGCTTTGCTACATTTTTAAAGCATTGTGCAACTACATATTTTACTATTTGACTTGAATATGTGTTGGTGTGAGTACATAGAAGTGTTTAAAGTATTTACTGACCAATGCAAATATATTGGCCCTGCAAGGAAGATGAGTGGTTATAGTGATTCAAGCTATACTCTGCTTTAGCGCTGATTTATTTACGGTACTATGCATTTTATGATCGTTTTGACAGAATATTTAACAGGTATGCTGCAGGAGAACCAGCACAACTTAACTGCTCTCAATGTGAGTGATGGTGGTCTGCGAGGGCCGCACGTGATGCACAATAACCTGTTGGAGATAGGCACCAATACTTTTTCTTTAAATTATTGTGTTGTAAATGTTATATATTTAAACACAAGCACCAAAAATTGGTGTTATTGACATCAAAAGTGTGTAATGAATTCTAGTTGTACCTGATTGCGTGTGGACTTGAGAGCTAACCGTGCAACAGTGCACAAGAAGATGAGGATCACTAACGCGCAGGCAGAGCTGATCAACAAGAGAGATTTCAGCCAGAGAAACTGTTCCTGAAGAAGGAAAAAGGTTTCATAAAACCCATGGAAACACTGAAATTAGGAAAAAGTGAAACTTACTACTGTGCTGTAGGAAAAACCTCGTATTGACCTTATCATCCTGTGAAACATAAGGTAAATCACTCTGTAGATAAAAGAGACAATGATGCCCAACACTGTAACTATATACATGGACAAACACACGGTGACCTGAAAGAAACAAAAAAACCCAACACGTTTCAATGCAATCAACAAGATAAGAAGAAAATTAAACAAAATGTGGGAATATAAAAGTGAAATACAGTCTACCTACCAGCCTCTTGGACGGATGCACCTCGGTGTAGATGGAAAGACATCCACAGACAAGAAACTGAGAAAAAAAGAAACTTTCTTATGAGGTCCAAAAAAACTGAGTGAAAATATATATTTCTAAGCCAGTAAAACATTAGTACAGAATCAAGATCCAGTGTCTTTTCATAATGTGGCCATCTGACTTTAATCTGTTTGACATTTTTTTTGTTATGAGAGCTAAGCAAACACATCATTAGAACATGCAGCATTCCACTATTTTAACACATCACTGGCACACATCCACACATTATGTACCAGAAATCCTTGCCAGAAGGGAATGTAGCCGTCAAAATTCGTCACACCTTCGACAGTCAGCTGACTGCCCATCAGAAACTCTGCACATCCGAAAATCACAATAACAATCTAAGAGAAAGAGGAAGATTAAAATACACACTTATTTACACTGATTCATGCATTAATCTCCATAAAGCTGTTACCCCCAGTGTTTTGGGCTCTCTCTTGACAAAGCGGTGCAGAGGTTTGCTGGTTAGCAGCACCGTCCGGTCCACCTGATTGCTTCCTGCTGTGTCCTCTCCAGCTGTCGACTCGCTGCATTCCATCGTCAATAGATTGTCACGCTGCTCTTTTCAGTCGGAGAAGACAGAAATGAAGCAAAACAGAGCAGTGTGCACCACCCTTTGTACAGAAGAGTCAGATGACGCCAGAAAGCCCACAGGATGTTGCAACAATTGGCCTTGTTTTTCTCTTTAATGCGGATTCTTGTTAACAGTAACAGAAGAGGAATGCTGTGGGAGGACAGAGGAAGTGGAAATGTGAGAGTTCAGCTTATTTCTTCATTGGGGGAGGAGCCTCATCCTGAAATGTCGACCGCTGCTGCTGGTACTAACATGACATCAGATTCAACTGAAAGGCAAGAGGATTTGTTCTTTTCATTATTTCTTTTATTAATGTAATAACAGTTCAGGTCACTTTGGTACTTAAGTCAGGAAAAGGTGCATGAACACATTATGCAAATAATCCATCCATCTACCAAGAATAGTCATTAATATCGCTACAACCTTAATTCAAAAACTACTTTTAATAAAAACAGTTGTCATAATTGCCATTTCTAAAAGTATGTCATAAAAATCTATCCTCTGTACAACAGCACTTTATCCAGAATATATGACTTTGTAAGTCTAACATCACTTTTCTCATGCACATATACCAAATACCATAAATATACCATAGAAATAGTGAACGCTGATACCCTGTGAGTTCATCAAGTTACACAAAAATATTAAAATGAACATCGGACATTTACACCAGTGACTCATGCATCGATTAGTCTGTTTCTATACATTTAGCAAATAACAAAACAAAACATAAAAGCGTTAATAACTGTTGAAAAATGGTTCAAGTCTGAAAGGATAATAGCGAAGCATCATCTTTGAGGAAGACAAGGTATAAACCTTGAATTGCTTTGTTTGAAAAAAAAAAAAAAAAAAATTGTTGACACAGCTTATCATTGAGCGTCAGTTAAACACAATCCAGTGAAGCATTGGAGTATGAATTTTTTTTACATAACAACAGATGAATGCAGTAAAAAATATAATTAGATTTCTATTTTTTGCTGTCCTCCTGGTATCACTTTGAAGACAGCTGTGACTCTGAGGGCTTTTCGTTGAGTCAGACTCATGAGGAAGTGCCCTCCTGCAAATTATTAAAGATTAGTGTCCTGTCCAACCCCAGAACAAATCTTGCAGGCAAAACAAAATGTTTCAAATGTTTACCAGGACATCAGGTGAGAGAGGCAGCAGGTGGCGCTCCAGCAGATGAGCTGCTCTTTGTCTGATCTCCTCCTCACTGTTGTACTGAAGGGTTTCCAAAAGTGAAAGCCCTCCTTGCCTCACAAACTCTTCAGCCACCTCAAAAAAGAAAAGAAAAAAAGAGAAAACTCTGGGGAAATAACACCTAGATAAGACAAACTAACCACTCTGTGGTGCAATGAGTCTGAACAGCTTCACAGTTTTTAACTCACTTACCTTTGTGTCACTAACTACCAGCATGAACAAGACATCCATACTGAGGTTCACTATCTCTCGGTCAGCCATTTTCAGTGTAGCACAGATGGCAGGTAACAATCCAAGATGGGCCAGCTGCAGACAGTGTTCCCTTTTCTTGTGAGAGATATTTGCCAGAACCCTGAGGACCTGAGCATAACACAGACATGTGTGAGGCCGAACGACAAACTGGTAAAAACGTAAAATATCCGATGAAGGCTCTGTGATTTCAAGGCTCATCTTAAGCTGATACACACCATGGTGTTGATGCCTTGAGAGAAAGGGAGGAGCTGAATCAATCCAGGAACCAAGTTGAGAGTCACAAGAGCGGAGCAGAAAGTACTGGAGTAAGCTGTAGTGAAGAGATGGAAAAGACAGAAGATCAAACCTCAGTTACAGTCTGTCTGTCACTTTGTGGAGACAACACTCCAGATGTGAGTGACAGACATTTGACGATAGCAGTTGTAAAGTTATATGGACTTATGTCAGAGAGAAAAAAAAAATCAATTAAGTTGTTTTAGTCTGGTTGTAATGTAAAACATTGTCGACCAGACTAGAGCAAAAATAAAACAATTCCATGCTTTACAATCCGTGAAACTGAATTGAAAAAAAACAAACAAATTTGAAGGCTGAGGATGCAGGATACAGACTGCCCAAACCTGTGAGGTTGTTGAGCACCCAGGCACACTCTCGAGACAAGGCTGGCTGGGTCTGAAAGTAGCCCTGAAGAAGTGAAACCAGAGCAACCACTACGCGAACATCGCCCCCGTGACTGCTCAGGGTTTCTACTGGGCAGGAAGACAGAAGGTTTCCTACACATCTCAGCAATGGACAGATGAGCTGTAAGAAAAACTTGCTTAATTAAGTCAAATCATCTTTCTATCAATTGGTCTCACTCCTACATACATTCAGGTATTAAAAAAAAAACCCTGAACTTTAGATACCTGTACTTTGCTTGTGTCCAACTCATTCATTTGAATCTATATGTTTTCAGCAAGTCCTAAATCTTGATGAAGCATTTTTTTTTACTATAATGACTCGACTATTTTAATTTTTAGGTCAACTAGACCAAACAACAATGTACTAGCCAATTATCTCATACCAGCTCCAGTCCATCTTCTTGGTTTCCTTCAGCCACAGCTCCACCTAGTGACACTAATAGAGAACTGCACTTCAACAAGGCCCCATGTGACAACAGCGCTCTATTAGTCTCAACGCTGTAGAGGGAGGCAGAGGAAGAAGAGGAAAGAATAATGGTAGCAAGTCAAATAAACCTCATTTTTACAGATATCCAGGAAGATCATCACCTCTCTGTGCATGTAAGGTAGTGCAGACACCATGCACATTCAATGGCAGCTGCCAGGCCAAACTCTGGGTCAGGAGTCAAGACTGACAACAAGTGTAATGGTAAACTGGAGGCCAAGACCATTCTGAACACAGAGGAAGACTATTTTTCAGCTGACAACAGAAAAAAAACTGCTTTAGGGAAACTATTTTAACATCTGAGACCAGACAAAGGACAGGTGAGCTGGTGTCTTACGGGATTAGCTTCTTTTCTGCATCTTTTGTCTGAAGGAGTTGAGAAAGTGTGAAGCCTGCAGCTTCCACCACAGCAAGGTTATGTCTGTGATTCTGAACACACACACACACAAAAAGACATTTTCACTGCATGACACTGATTAAGGGTTAGGAATCAAAACAGAATTCAATTTTACTGGGCTAGAGGTGGTCAAACCTTGTGAGTTTACCTCTATACAGTTTGCCAAAGCAGGTATTATTCCCTGGGCCACAAGTTTGCGTTTCACAACGTCCGCTGGACATAAATTACCAAGTGTGTATAGACATAGTTCCTGTGGACACATAACCAACAAAAAAAGGTAAGAAAGTTCGCCTAAAATTAGCTAATAATACTACACGCAGTTTCATGTGGATACTCACAGTGAACTTTGTGCTCTGACCTGAAAGGTAAGTGAGCAGGTAGGGAGTGGAAGGCACACAGGCTGGAGCTACACTTGTGTGATGAGAGTGAGACAGCTCCAGAAGACAACGAACAGCCTGCAGGCGGCATGCAGCATTAGATCCAGTAAGGAGACCAACCAGAAAATGCATGCTGTTCTCCTGTCTGAAGGGAGAAGAGGCTTATATGTATGGTAACAAGGGCCAGAGAGATGGAAAATCTTAAACATATTGAATGTAATGGTGAACACCCTACTTGATGAAGGTGAGCTGTGCTGATGGGTTTCGAAGAACTCTGCTCATTGCTTTTAAGTGGCATTCCTTCTCTGTCCCACTGTGTAAAAGTTTGTGGAACAAACTGACCACATCCTGGCAAAAAGACATTGGAACTGTTAGTATAACATTAACATAATTATAAAAATAGCATTCACGACAGAGCCCCACCTGTTCCAGTGACTTGGTATCCATTGCAACGTCTGCCTGGTCTTCATCTTCACCTGGAACTAGTCTCCTGCTGACCAACTGTCTGTCGCGGCGGTCCTGTCTCAGTTCTAAACTCATTAACATTTATAGCACATCATCTAATACCAGCTTAAAAAGGGACTGCTATGTTTGTTTTGAACGGTTATATTTTATCTACATTCATGAACTTTGTTAATTAAATACACAATTTATTTCTCGTTATGATACAGCGATGACTTTATCCTCTTAAGTGTAAGATGATTTTATGGCAAATGTATTACTACCACTGTCTAAAATTCTCAATGGTACCGGGGATGCACAACTAAATATAATTTACAACAGTTCAGGAAAAATGGAATTAAAGTTGAAATCAAATGACGTCAATGCCTGAAGTTAAACATACAAGCCCATATATCACACTAATCCAATGAAATCTATACATCTCTCCCTTTGACGAATCTCATTATACAATGAAATGGTGCCAAAACTACACGATTATGGCAATCTGCTGTGGCAACTTTAGAAAAGAAAATATAGTTATTAGTTATTGTTTAATTCAAAGGTCCCTTAACTTTAGAGCCTCATGTTTTTAAAAGGTACTCACTTTTCTCGTGTTCTCGCCTCTTGAACTTAAACTCCTCGAGGCTGCCACAATGTCGACCAGGTTTGTTGCGAACTTTGTTTAATCTCCACATAATTTTCCAAATGTAAATATTATAGATAACAGACCCTTATTTCATGGAAAAAGCGTTTGCCTACTGAGAGCCAGCCATGATTGAATTCTTCTTCGGTTTATTTGACGATCATGAGGGAAAGAATGCGCCGCCACCTAGCGGCCACATTCACTAACGACAGGTAAAGAATATAAAAAAAACCCCACCAAAAAAACAAAAACAACCCACAGAAATTTAGAATAAAATATAACTGTTTATCTAAAAATCTTATTTTATGTCAGTGGTAGAGATACACTGATATGAATCCCAAATCTTTTCACAGCAAAAAATGTATAAAAATATTCACCTTCAATTTGTATTAAAACATACAGAACCATATAGAAACATAAAAATAGGTTATTCTCTCAAATACAAAACTGGTTGAATTTAATAATTGTTGTTGTCATGTCGTGAAGAGTATTTGCAGTGTATGCATATGAGTTGTTGTTCTGTTTAAAGTTTAAATTTTTGT
The DNA here is from genome assembly GCA_016586285.1 of Arothron firmamentum. NCBI lineage: Eukaryota > Metazoa > Chordata > Actinopteri > Tetraodontiformes > Tetraodontidae > Arothron > Arothron firmamentum. The sequence continues at coordinate 10,388 of BJFM01003883.1, read as the reverse complement.
GTAAATGGTTAAAAGAGATGTGCCGTTCACAAAACAGACATGTTAAAAAAAATACGGTTTGTGGAATATTAATCAATACAATACAAATATAAAAACACTACCAAATTAGATGGCGATAGTGATGCTCTTGAACATTGTTTTCTGCCAAAATGACTTACATCGGGATTAAATTGAGAAATAAATGTCTGCTGAACCTGTGAAAACCTTTTTGTTTGTGCTGTTTAGAGGAGTTTAGAATGATGCAGACTAATCTTGGACTTCTGTGGGCTTTTTCTCTGGGGAAATAAAAACAACAACAACATGAAAATCTCTAAATGACAAGCTGTTTTAAAGTGGCATGACCATATTTACTCACTTTTCTTCTTCGCTGATGGAAGACCCAAAGTCTCATGACCTGGTAGAAGTTGAGTCAGTACCATGGAATTATTTCTTATTGATGAGCCCTTTTTATTTTTATGATTCAATTCAGCAGTCCACTTGTGGTTTTCCTCCTTGTCAGTGCACTCTGAAGGATTTGTTACATTTTCTTCATCCTTCTGCTCTTCAAACACATTCCTATTTTCAACTACGAACCCTGAATCTCCTTCACGGTGCTTTCTCTTCTTTTTTCTTTTCTTTTCATTTGAAGTTTGCTCTGAATTTTCTTCTCCAGCCTTTTCTTCAGTTTCAGGTTCCCCCATCTGCATTTCCTCTGCTCTAATTATCTTCTCTGGACTATCTGCATCAATTTTCTCTTTCTTCTTCTTCTTCTTGGCTTTCTTTGACGGCACAGTGTTCTCTTCTTCAGCTGTTTTCTCTGAATTTATCTCATCTTCAGTTTTCTGCTCTAAAATGTCCTCACTTTTGTTTTTCTTTTTCTTCTTTAATTTCTTTTGCTGGACTATTGACTCCGTTATCTCCACATTCCCTATTAGTTCTTCTTTATCATCAACATTTCCTTTAGCATCTTCTTTTTTTCCTTGATCATTACAAATTTTGTTGTTTGGGGCTATGCTTTCCTTGTTTATTTCCTTTTTACTGTCGATTCCATGCTCAAGAGTCTCTTTTAAATGTTCTCCTAATTTATCTTCATTCATCTTTTTTTTCTTCTTCTTCTTCTTAGGAGACTTTTGATCAGTCTTTACTTCACTGCGAGCTGCAACATTTACATTTTCTTCTTCTAGTGGTTCTTTTAATGGAGATGGAATGGACGGTGAAGGGGTAACCTCAGTGGTGTTGGTGTTTGAGTTCATGGCATCAGAAGAGTTTAAAGATGCTGTTTTTTTGGATCTACTTTTCTTGGTTTTACCATTTTTTACAGGTGTTTGTATGGCATCTCCTCCCAGCACTGTGCCCTTCTCATTAGATGTCCTATCACTCTGCAGAGGCTGAACATCTGTTTTTGCAGGAGGCTTAGTCAGAGCTTTATTTTCTCTCTCTTTTTTTGGTTTTGGTGTAGAAGAGTCCAGAGCGTTGATGGCATCCATCTTGGCGACGTCGGTCTCTGTTTAAGGACCAAACACAGCAAAGCAAATGAAAGCTTTTGATTTGTTCGCACCTTGAGGCCTGTAATGCAGTCACATCACCAGACAGTCCATTCACCAGCCCAGGCCTCTGCTCAGCTTAAAGCATTAAAGTGCTGGCTGTTTTATTTGATGTAGGTAATTGCTGTTTTCTTTTCTACATTTTTTTCTACC